>JANSTX010053981.1:14827-28052 GCA_027564355.1 Penthetria funebris | reverse complement strand
AGTATTATTTAGTTCAAAGAAAGGGTGTTTTTCATTTCCAAAATGATTATACAAGCATTTTTTGATACAATTTTCATCTCAAGATATAGTCACAATGCCTTTTTTAAAAAAGAAAACATCACTCACTAATGGTGTGGAATCGAATTTATCAATTTACATAATATTACAATTTACAAAAAAATAACTAGTTTTTTTTATGTCTGTTACTATTGAATTTGGTAATAAATTGATTAGGTTTTTTCGTGACAATTAATCAAAATCAATTAAGTATTGTGACTTGGTCATTATAAGATTTTACTGTATTGCTTAAACAATTATAATATAGGTCCTACATAATGAATAAATTACAGTATACAGTGTATAGTATATGTAGCGATTTAACTTATAGACAACTAATATCAGAAGTTTTGAAAGAATCGATAATTTTATAGACCAAGCGATCGAGTGTGAAGTGATGCATTCCACTATAAACAGTACAGGCATTACATATTTGTATACATTTTATCAAGTATATATATTTGAATGAATCCTACTGATATATACAGTTAATTTATGCATTAATAGACATACATACGCATCTTAGGATTACGGATCACCAATTTCTAAATTATACATATATATGTCTAGTGTCTAGAGGAAGATATAAAAAAAGCATCAAGATCATATGTATACATAAATTTATGCTAAAAGGTTCTAAGGTACCTCTATCGATCGACAGATACAGGTTAATATCAATTATTTATATACACGTTGTAAATATGATAAATTTATAGATTTTCGAATGGAAAATATATAATCAATTATAGTTATCCGATTCTAAACCTAAGTAAATCAGTAGAGTTTTGCATAAGAACCTGGCTACAAAGTATATTGGTAAGATAGTATTCACCTAGTCAATAAACATGACAGTTAATCCATTTTTAACCATTGATCACTCGCCAGGTGTTTAAATATATATTTCCATCAAGTTTCAAGAGTGTCACAACGTAGTATAGTAAAGATTATTGAAATATTCTAGATAATAGTCAATTGCTCCATTCCTTCGTCATTAGTGTTAGAAAATTAGCGGAAAAATAGCAATACTCTATGCTACTAAATATAATCATATCCTTTTTTTTTAAGTTACTTTAATTCCCACTTTGATAAATATGTAAATATTTTTAGTCAATGTTGAAAGTACAATTATATTCATGAAAAACATCTTGCTGTTCAATATGACTACGTATGGCACGGCAAATAATGGCATCAAGTCTTCGGAAGAATGCGCAGCATACGCTATAATGTGAATATGTGGAACTCATTGCCATTCCCGACGAAGCGCTGACTTTATTGTGTTCAAACTCTAATATTTTTTTTGTGAACAATTTTGCTTCCAAAATAGACCATAAATGGAGAATTCCATTGGATCCAAGTCTGGTGCGTATGGTGGCCATTATTGTGAGGAAATAAATTCTGCAATGGGTTGATACACTTGCTGCCTGAGACAAACGGAGAACGGTTATTTGGTGTTCCAGCTGCTCTTACCACCACGGAATAGCAATATATTGGTTGTTCAAAATGTCGTTAGATACCACACACGATTGTTTTGTTTTTTTATGTGTCGCTGAACAGTGACACTATTTCTGATGATGTTGCGGATTTTTTATGATTGCCTCCATAACGTTTTACGATGCTACCCGAGTATCATTGTAACGTTTAATGGTTCGATAAAAAAACATTTTTTTTACACGTCAATGCTGTCTGTAGCTCATGAACAATAGCAGTATGCGATTTTTTTTTTTTTATACATAAGTAGAACTAAATGTTTTCGTAAACTTGTAAACAGTAAACTATCAAATGTTTAGAGCACTGTGTTCGCTGTTCGGCAGCTATATATAGCTGCGTGAAATTGTTAACGCTCCGAGTGACGGACCCTGTAACCGTATATATTCGAAGAAGTAAAAAGACTCTTTCAGTGATTAAAGACAAACCTTTAATATATATATTTATATACATGCTACATATTGTATATGCATCCATTTTATGGTTTAATGCATATATAGGATAAGGTATGTGAAAATGCAAAATTATAAAGAAAAACTTTTACACTGATAAAGACAATGTATATATTAAACTTCAGACTTATCTATGGATAGATATAATAATACAAGTGTACAGAAAAATGAACAATGTTAACTCCAAAAGAAAAACTTTTACAATATATGAATAAAAAAGTTATTAATCTGACATCACTTGAACTGCTTCAATTTGAATTTATAAGTTGAAAAGTTTGTATATGCATATACTCGTATGATTATAGATTTTAGTTAAAAATTGAATGCCATATACTCGTAGATATTTAAAGAACCTAGTGTAATATACGTTTTTAATATTAATTTACATATATACGAGGGATATACAACTTAATGGTTTATAGCACCTTGTAGAACATAAATTTTCAGTGGAATTATTCATAAATAACCAGCTGAATCTATAAAATCGTTAGTGAAGCCAAAATAACAGATTCAAAATAATATACAGGACAGTTTTGATATTTATTATACACTTATTATATATATCCGTAGTTATTTAATTCATTGAAGCAGATGGACAATTGAATTAAATTGTTGAAGAATAAATATGACCAATATCTGATAGAATTGAATACACTCTACTCTACCTACACAAATTCGAAAAAATCATATTCAGTAATTTTAATTTTATTGATGCTAGGAATCAACAAGATTAATTTCCATTATAATGATTTTCTCAGTTTGTAATAAAACATAAGTTTAAAAATAATTGTATGCATCTGGATTGCCTAATCGATAATGATGTCAATTCTGATATTTTCAAAACATCATGCAGAGGCTTTACCAGGATTTCGTTCTATAACCTACTCTCTTTCTAATTATCTTTTATCCCTTATCTCAAACCCAATTTACAGTTATGCATTCTTATTATTATATTATAAAATACTAAATGGGTCATAATACGTTACGTGAAAATAATATGCATTACTCTCTTAACAATAATTAAAACATAATTTCACATTGAACCGTGCAAATCTTGTAAAAATCAATATAAATAAAAGATAATTGTATTTGATGGCAATTTGCTACCCAACGCTTCGGAGTTTGATCCTCTCGAATCTCTTGAATAATCACATATTGGAAAAATGCGGTATAAGAAAAGTTGGTTTTTTGCGTCGCAATAAGATATATCAAAAATTACAATCACAAATTACGGTTATATATAAAACATATATACAACTTCTAATGAAGGACTACTCTTACTTATGAACCGTTGCTTCTGTGAACGTTCAGGAAACACATCTTCGAATATAAGGTAGTACAGACTAGACGTACGCGATATGAAAGTGTTTCGAAATTTAATTGTGCGACCAAATGTATAATCAACACGATTGCGATAACCGAGCAAGTCTAGTATTTATAGGGCATACCCGAATATTAGGCATAATACTGGTGATTTAAATAGACCAATTACCACTAAAATATCTATAGAATAACATAGCGCACCCCCCATACATTGGGGATGTGGAAAGTGAATCTACGTGAGCGATGACACACCTATAAGTCTAAAAGCTCACCTTTGAATTCTATCGAGAAAACTTAGGGTAGTTACATGAACACCAGTTCAAATATGTGAATCGTGCTATATGTTTCCGATATGCTTTATATATAATGGGAATATTAACATGCTAATGATTGGATTATTTTTCTAAGAAGTAGGCCTTATAGTTTTACCATTTGAAATATCAACAAAGCTATGGACGACAGCTATGAGAAGCGAAATTATACCAGAGTAATTGATGTCACTGTAATAGTGAACATGTCAACAATATTATTGTATGATTTTGCTCGAAGTATAAAAATTTTAATATGTAAGAGAAGAGAAAAGAAAAACATATTTTTTATTCAATATTCCATTTAAAGTACGTAGTGTTGCAAAATGCCACATGATTACATTTTTGTAGTAGCATAGTGTAGGTATATATCCATAGTATAATCTTACATCTGTGTTTACGAAATGTTTAAACTTATAAAAATGTCAACGCTGTAGCAATGTGTAATGCAGAATATTTAAACAAAATATCTATAAAATAAATATTTTGAATTCATCCCAGATGACAAATATAATGGGTTTTGTTTAGTAACAAAAAGTATCAAGAAAGTTTATAACATTTATATTTATTTACTTATCGTTATCGAAATTGAATATAATACGAGTATATATAGACTAGTATATTGCCTGGTCTGATCTGAGATTTCACTTTAAACAAATATGGGGTTGGATATCTCACATACAATCAATATATTTTATTTGTTTTGTTCCATTTTTTTTTTTTTATCATTTTATTGTCCCTTTTATAATATATACTTTACGACGAATTTCTATAATAAATTAGTCAAGGACTATTAGTTTTATGTATTATCTGTGGAATGATGAGTAATATACGAGTATAAATTGACTTTAATTCATTCAATATACAAAGGTTGATAACAAATATTTGAGTAATTTGTAATTTTATTACAATCAAATGTGTATATAATAATAGTAAAAATAATAACAAATTCAGAATTGAATTTATTCATTCATAACAATATTTTAGTACTTACTTATCTACTCAACTCAATATTAGTTATGTTATCTGAAGGATGATGAATGAGGTGGCCGACTATCATCAAAGTTACTCAACTCATCTACATCTCTACACGAGTCATCGGTAAATTAATCACCATATAAATGACAGTATTATGTGTTCCAATTATACAGTAATTAGAAACTGTCAGTATTGTGTGTTTCAATTACAGTAATTTGAGTTAAAATTTGATGTTAAATGTTTATTAGAAACGGTAAAAAGTTACATCCTAGTGCCCGCTAATGTATCAATGTGGTGTACAGGTTAGGATGATGATGATGAGTCGAAACAATTGATTGAATAGTAAACACCATTATATAAAATGATATGTAATTTTTCGGCTAAAAAAAGTGTTCGACAGTCTTAATCATCTTGGCGTAATCTTTATGGAAACTCACAGTTTAGAATCCAGAATCGTGATGATGTATTTGATGTCATGTTGATGTTAAACCGGATTATATTTTATTGACCTCATCTTCATCATCATTTTGACGACATTTACGCTCATACATTACGATGTTAATTTACCATTTTTAATATGCATGTGATATCAAATGTAAACTCAAATAATTATAATTAAATATAAGTATCCAGTTTTACATTTGAGTATTTCAGTAGAGTGCTGCATAAATCCCCAATTACCTATAGTTTGTTGTTGATATGTTTCTTCAACCAAAATCGATAAACACGACATTGATACAATTTTTTTAGCGAGCAGAAGAAAAATCAGATTTTATTAATATAATTTGATAATGAGCAATGATACTGGCATTTCCAATTAAATGATTTCGTAAACAAGTAATTCAAAAGCAGTTCATCAGCTATAGTTAAATCCACTTAAGTGTGCTGTTTGGTGTGGTATATCTTCCGAACCCATATTTCCTTGAAAACAAAAACTGTGTCTCAGGTTGTGTATGCGAAAAACTAAAAAATAATGTGTATGTGAAAAACGAAACAATTATGTGGTCATACAGTCATAGCTCATAATACAAGGGAATCAATGGTTCTGTTTAGGGTTATTTTTGGTGAACGCATTATTGCGTGCACAATCCATTTAAATACGTCTCTGCTGTCACTGGATTTAACCGCTCCTGACTATGCGACTATTTTCTTTAAACATATTATGCATTTACTATCTCATGAAACATTTAATTATTTTTATTAATTTGTGTATGGAAAATATATATACGAAAAACTGCTTACATATTTACTATATGATATATTAGTGGCTTTTATAATTTATCATTTATTAAATTGAATTATTCTGTTTTATGCAAGAATTCCAAACAAATTAAGATTTATTTGGATAGATATTTGTAATCCATATGTTAGATCGTGTTGCAAGTAATTAAAATACAAATATTTGTAGGCACTTTTTAAAAACAAAAATTTATTTGCTCAACTTTCTAAAAACAAAAATTTTAGTTTTAATGAATGCGCTGGTGCGTTGTGTTGTTACGAATTTTTATTAGTAAAAAAAATAAATCGAATATATTCAGAGTGGCCGACTAATATCCAGAATTAAACTATATTACTACCCCAATGTAAAACCGGAAATACAGCTCAAAATATAGGTAATGTGTTTAGAGAACACTTGAATACAGAAAACAGGCTACACCAAATTTCTTTACCATTTTCATTTTCATTTCTATAGTTTCATTACTCATCTAATTTGTAGTCTAGTTTTTAATCTCAAATTAATACAATTTAAAAATAAATTATATTAATACCTTCCTGCAAAACTGCAAAAAATAGCATTTATACAGAACACATATACACTATAATTTGGTACTAAGCATACGTCTGAAAAACTGATGCATCCATATTATTAGTCATAGATCTCAAGTAATTCTTTGAAAGAAAAATCTAACTGATTAAAATTATACAAAATACAACAGATGAAGAACTTAAGTATTCTGTTGAATAATTCAAGACGATTTAATGATATTGTTAATTTTAAGAGTTAATAAAAGGTAATGGTAATTTGTATAGTTAAACTACTATAGATGATAATAGTAAAATAAATTATCTTGTAGACTCTGTTAATTATAAAGCCCTATTTTAGATATAAACTAAATCCAATATTGAAGAATTCATAAATTTATTTACAATTCTCATTACTAATAATAAGCACTTATAAACACAATTTTGGAAAGCATTTTTAATATTTTTCCATTAAAATAAATTAGTTAATATTAACTTAAAACTACGCTTTCAGGCACCAAGTTTTGTAAAGAAAAGAATCGTTTCACCATTTATCTTTGTAGGTATGTATGATATTTCATAATTCGATTTTTACTACTAATAATATATGCTGTGAAGTTAGCTAGAGGATCACTAAGTATAACTTTGCAGCCTTTAAATCATTTCAAATTGAGTTTAGCACATAATATAAAATCAATGTGGGATGAATTTTTAATACTTTTGTATTTTGCTAGATGTCCCGATGATTACCGCCTGATGTAACTACCATGACAAACTTTAAACTGTGCCAACAATTTTTAATAATTACATTTAAGACACAATATTAACCTTGGCTATTGCTTTATAGATGGTGGAAATGTCACCATATTGCTGTGGTTTTCATTCGCTGTAGATTTATTCGAGAAAATGGTAGATGACCATATTCTCCTTAAGATCGTCCGATGCCCATTAACGCCACATACTGGATCTATTGAAAACTGTACAAGTTATACAAATATTTGGATTTTAATGTAACCAGCGTCTAGCAAAGATAATTTTTCTAGTATGCATTTTGCAGTACTTAAATTTTATTCAAAACGTACATTAATTTGAATTGACTCAGTTATATTGTACGAATTTTGGTTAAAATTAAATTCGATGGAAAATTAGCGATATTTTATTGGGTGTTGTTTTTTTTTATCTGAAGTCATGTTTAATATTTACTTGTTTTAAAACTGTCCATTTATGGTGATTTCGTAAAAAAATGTGATTTGGGTATGGAGGAAATTTGGTGGTGGTGTTATATGTCACAGCTCAGAGGGTATTCTGATATCCGTTGATTAATAAATGAACTAAAGAATTATTAAATTCTTAATTTTTTTTTATTATATGAGATAAATTTTCATTTAATTAAGGCTATACTATAGTCAAAGTAAACGAGAATTAAAGTGTTGATAAGATCTAATTCTGACACACTGTATTATACATATATTTAATCAGTGAAGATTATATACAATAATTAAATGAATATACTTTTAGTACTGGAATTTTCTCCATGTGGTCTAGAATTAGTAAAATAAACATAGGGTAAATTTTATTACACATCCGAATATATGTATAGCTAAAAATTCTTCAGATTTAAATTTGTAAATATAGTTTATGTTACCTTTAATAATAAACAAAAACATTGATTATTATATCTTAAGCTAATAAATATGGAAATGTACGAGTATAAATGGAATAATGTTTAGCTTTTAATTGAAATGCACGCGAGGAAAATTATGGTGAATCCATTGTACATTCCTCGTTATATTAAATCAAAATTTCATATACGTCGTCTATAAATCAAACCTTAGGAATTATATTAGTTTTAATTTAAAACATTGATATATAGGTACTCGTACGAAGAATGTACGTTATGCATAGGCAGGTTTATATATTCATAAACATTTTTATGCGATTCACAGATTGATTTGACATTCGAGTCGCAATAATCTATTATATACAATTTAAAATATGAAGTACAGATAATATTCCATTGGAAATATCAGCATGTTTCGTCATTTTCATAATCTCACTTTCCCTGTACACCACATGGGTGCATGGGTGCATATTACGACAATAATACGATGCTACTTTGCCGTTTTTAATATGCATGTATTATCAAATGTCAATCAAACAAATATATAACAAATCAACCAACTCAAAAATATAGGATCAATATTATAATCCATCAGTTGACGTTTGTTGCATTAACATCATTTTAGCCTTCGTATTTACAACACTAAAATAGAAGAACATCAAAGATAATATGTAAACACTTACTGATGTAGTTTAAATTTTAGTAAAATCAGACGAAATACTGTTCATTTTATCCTTTCGCCGCTTTTAGATCTATCCAAAGAATGTGCAAGTTTCGTCGAATAAGAAAATCAAATATATCTGACATCTAATCAAACGGTATTACTGACATATATGTAATACAGATACTTGCAAGTTTCACGTTGACACCGCCGTATAAGAGAATCAAAGATAAATCAAATATCAGCTGATATAGTTCAACTTTCAATGAGATCATTTGCAAAACATCAGAATAAAATGAACTATATATTAATTTTTTATCAGTGTATAGTTTTTTTTTATTCAATTTATATATAAATTCATGGACTGTGTGTCTTATAAATATTTAAGCAAACATAACTATTATATATTTCGCGGGAAAGTTTGTACTCGTACAATTTATATTTTTGGTTTTTATTGTTTTCAGTAATTTAGCAAAAAAAAAAATATATATTTCCAAGTCAATTACTACACATAAATTAACAGAGACGTATTATTCCTTAGTCGAATTTAAGGATAAATAAAGTGTCTAACAATAAATTGCGTGACGACAGAATATTTCATATACTAAAATTAAAAATATTATGGTAATAAAAGAAAATAGAAAGCGGTTTTATATCCTTTCTTGACTTATTCAAAGTCGAATTTTAAAGATAGGAAAAAAATATACTCGTTTATAATAATTAGGACTACATTCATACACAAAAAGAAGAAAAAAAAAATGCTTGTGCACCCCGAACAGCAAATATTCTATTTTAAATATGTTATGTAATTAAAGTTTTTTGAATGAAATTGAATTGATTTGCTATAGACACCATTGACATTCTGACTTGCAGACTTCTTTCTTTTCTTAAAACATGCCAAATTAAATCTGTAAAAAGAAGTGCACAAATACTAATACTGTCATTTCCATAACTTCTTAGCTAAGATCTTGGAAAAAATTCTTAACAATAAACACTTGCATGCAATGAAAGAGAGCTTATGATCGTCAATTGGTCTCCAAAGAAGATCAAATAGGAATATTATTACTAAAATTTCAATTTAAAGCATATACATATGTTTAAAGCGTATACAGTGTTTTTAAAATTTTAAATATCATTATTTGTATGTCCGTTTATTCGGGGCGAAACTTATAACATAATAAAACAAATTTTGTAATAATTAACCACAGATAAACATTAAAGATGAAAATTCCAATACAAATTTAATCATATAATTTCAGTATTTTTTATGCAAATAATACATAATTTGTACTGTTTTTGTATATAGAACTATTTTAGTGTTTATAAATTACATTGTAATTATAAATTTTATTTAATTAATTACTTTAAATTGAAATTTTGAAATATGCTAAATTTAAATTTAAGTCAGACTACTTGTCGACATAATCTGATGTAATATTTAAACTGTACTTTATCATTTGCTCAATAGGTAGCTTCATTTATAATAGTCATATAATTTTAATGGTTTATATAATTTCACAGCGGGTTAATTAATATTTTGTACATTTTGCTTAATATACTAGTCAGAATTTGAATATCTATTAATAATATATACTATTATGTATACATTAATTATGAAATCTGTCATGTTCAATGAGTGGTTCACAAAATAGTTTAAGTATTATAGCTTTAAATAAAAGATTGGATTTTTATAACCCAAACTATGTATAGTATAAATGATGAATGAAGTGGTCAACTACCATCGAGGTTACTCAACCCATCTTTATATCCACGCGGTGTGTGTTATAAGTACACAGTTAACTAGGTTGACGGAATTGAATGGAAGCTTCCAATTGACCGCTCAACAGCATACCATCACCCTTAAATTTAAGTCATTTTTGTGTTTGACCCTGACTTATTTTATAACTTAGTACTATATCATATATCACGAATACAATTTATTTACATTTAAATTTTAATTATATTTTCATTTATTTCGCAATATATTTTGAATTGAGCATTAATTAAGTAATGAACATATTTATTAATGAAATATGTCTCATTATAAGTCATTTTTTTAATTCATTATCAAAAATGTATTTTATTAAATTATTCAATACTGTACTATTTGCATTAAAAATAACTTTTCATTGCATATTATGTGAAAAAGTGTAAAATAAATTTTATTATACTCGTAGAGTTTTGTAAACGATATATGCAAATATGTAACTACGAGTAGTAATGAAAATATACATTAATTTCGAAAAATATTTTACATTTTACTGCCTAACTTTTGATAAATTGCCATGAGTATATTAAATGCATATTAGACACGACACATATAGTGTGTAATGTATTGTGTTTAGCAGTTGTAAATTTCCTTAGTGAAGTGTAACAAAATCAGAACTACAACAGCAATAGTATAACCATTACCAGACTAATTTATCCCATCTCTACATAGAATGGCTCCAAATATAATATATGTTTATTCTATAGAATTGGAAACTTATATTGATTTTATCAGATAAATAAATTGTAGTTAATTTATGTACACTCGATATAGCTCAGATTATCATCATCTTGATCTATACATCTATACACTAGTGTGCATAAGACATATTAATTTGTAGTTTACTATATATGTTAGATATATGAATATTTTATCAATAATATATTGATGCATAAATATTAATTTACCACCCAGTTGCGCATAATTTTTTGATGAGATGTTTTTCCAGCCAGTCGACAAACACAACATTAACTCACTTATAAGACCTGATCATATGGCAGGAGTTGAAAAGTAATTTTACCACTTGATAATTAGAAAATTACTGTATTAAAAATTATAAAATATGTTTTAAATATAAAATACAGGTGACAGAGATGAAGACACAAAGTAAGCACATTTCTACATCACATAACTAAGCAATTTAGAAAAGTAAGCTTATTTCCTATTCATATTTTTCATTTCTTTTCTTTCTACCTTTGGGAAATCAAGTTTAAATTTGAATTGAAAATTAAATAAATAAATAATAATAAGATATTATTCTGTATTTATGTTTTATTTTTAAGCATCTGTATAAAATACGTCAAAGAAGAAGGAAAAATAGAGATGTAAATAAATAATAAGCAATCGAACAATGGATATTTAATGGAAGCAATAATTTTGGTAGAATTTTCTATGTTTTGGTATAATTTTCAACTAAATCCTTAATAGATGTGTGACTTATTTTTCTTTTAAATACATATACACAAAAAATTAATTAATTTTACAGGTGAAGTTGAAACTTATGGCAGATATAAAGAGATAACTTTGAACTGCTAAACTTCGAGATGGGGAAGAAACTAAGCGATTTGGCAAATCGTTTGGTATAGAGACAATTTGGTGAAAACGTTCTTGGTATCATTAGTTATAAAAGGAAAATATGGATTAGTGATAACACGTGGAAATTCAATATTTGGAAAGTTTCTTGACAATTGCTTCAGGCGCATACCTAATATTTTCTGACTGACTACAAATTATGTAAAATTTACGATTTTATATATAGATAAAAAAAATGTATTTCAATTTCAAATTTCTAGTTTCATTATTTCAAACTAACATAATAAAAATCTGTAATTCGTACTATAAATTTGTAATGGAATACGCGTCATATAAATTATCCATGGTTATTTATTTAAATGAGTTTATGGTTATCTTTTTCATGAATCTGTTTTTCGTTAGGATAAATATGAAAATTTCAGTTGGTTGCCAAATTTCCTTTTCAATAGTAACAATCAACAAACGTCTTTGTATTAAATACTCATATTTAAAATATCATAAATGTGTGCAAAAATCAATTTAATAAGAATATGCAGATGCTTTTACTTTGCATCTTTAAAGCAATAAATTAGAGTCTCTCCGAACATCTGTTTATTTATATTTCTGTATATGCTAATTTTAATGAAAATGTTGGCAAGACAAATACACATTTTAGTGGGACAAAATTAGACGTAAGAAGATATCAACAAAATTTATCACAGAGTTTGTTCTACTCATGATTCAGATATGTATATATGAACTAACTAAACGGGAAGCTGGACCGACGGTAGCTATTGCTAAATTTAGAGCCAGAAATTAGCTATATGAACGTCTTGAGTTTGGCGATGGCGATCAAGATATACAAAATTGCTGCAAAATAACGTCAAATCTATAAAAGATGAGAGCGGAAATGTTTTGATTGCTGACAGAGAAGTAAATATATATGTGGAAACAATACTTATATCAGCTTTTGAACAAAGAATATTTTTATTATTATTATTATTATTAAATATTTCAAGTTTGGTTTCAACAAAGACATTTGATGAACTACCTTTCTCGTTTGGCAAGCATTACGATCTCAAACTTTATATCTCTATTATCAAAGATATGTATATAACAATGCTAACAGTATTGCCTCCGAATAAATTGTGGATCATCTAACTCATTCAATGTTTCTCACTGGAATACAATATCTTTCTGATACAATACAGGATATTCTACCATGGACTATGTTACTTGCTAATTACATCGTTTTAATAAGTGAGACCCAAATTGAACTGGAAAATAAAACCAATTTGTGGAATTCGGTATTGGATA
>JANSTX010053981.1:0-14727 GCA_027564355.1 Penthetria funebris | reverse complement strand
TAATTACATCGTTTTAATAAGTGAGACCCAAATTGAACTGGAAAATAAAACCAATTTGTGGAATTCGGTATTGGATAAAAAACGCAATTCGTATCAGCCATTCAGCAATTAAGGAATAATGCAAGTAAGAAGAAGTATATAAATATATAATTATATATATGTATATGTATCTAATTTATTTGTCTACAATTATTATTAGATATGTTATCTTGTATTATATCTTATTCATTACTAAAAACTTTAAAATTTAGATAAGAAATGATTATTTATACATCGAAAAAGTAGCAGCGAATATTTATGGTAATAATTTAATCATAATTATACGAGTATATTAAAGTAATAATTCGTATCCATATATTTTTCAGACAATTTAAATATTTTTTTTTTGGGTATTTTCAGTCATAATAAGTTTGTAAAATATATATAATTATTATTTATATGTTTGTTACAGCTGAATAACAAAATAATTTAATTATTTTCCATAAAAGTACATTTCTATTGGAATTACCTAGTAAAATTATTGATATAGTAAAAAAAAATTCCATAGTCGCTTAATTAAAAACAACAAAAACACTAAGTGCACAAATTAATCCAATTATTCCTTTTAGCCTTTCACAATTAAAATCAATTGCATAATTTTCATCACTTAATTTTACAACACTTATTCACAAATTTGATCTTCATTTCTTTGATTTTCTGTTTTTTCATTCAATAAAATTTAACGATTTACTTTTTATTTAAACCAAAATTAGTTAACTAAAATATATTAAATTCTCGCACCGTTAAATTCATTATAATATCAATGGTCAAGGGATAAATTACGTACAACCTTATTCCATCGATGTTTAAGTTGAACTAAAAGAAAAAAAAGCGCAAAGAAAGGAAACTGGCAAGGCAATAACAACTTCTTCACAGCCGAGACGAGACGCATGGCATTCGAAATTTACGATAAATAATGACGATACAAATAAAATCTGTAAATCTAATGAATTATGTATGCTCTTAAATAATCAATCAATTAATACATGACTTTTAAATTTAATTGTTTGAAATATTGAGTTCAAAAGATAGTATTGGAAATTACGTATATGAAAACTCCATTTGTTTCAATACTTTATAAATTAAAAGCAATCTAATTTACTACTGTTCTGAATATTAAATAATATATTTATTAACATGAACAGTGTATATATATGTACCACTTATCTATTTATAAATGTTGAATTGATCAATTACAAACTAAAAAGAAAAAGGATGTATACCTTTGGTCCAATGTTTCAGCATACCAAAGAAATCGTTTTATTTGCGTGCGATGAAAGTACATTACCCATTATTAAAATCGGTCAGTCAAGATCTACAAAAAAGAAAATAAAATAAAAAATTTTAAGAAAAATTAGATTATTTTGTATGTTCAGTTCAATTTCACATGGATACATACACACAATATTAGTAATAACAAAAATTCAAATCAGTATTATTATTAACCGATTGCCAAAATTGATAAAACATGAAATTCGGATTAATTTTCAAAAACTCAAATGTAGTATTACACAATATGGGGGTGATGCTATGATATAATAATAATTTCAAATGTCGAGCAAGATATTTTGTAATATGTATAGCAGACATAGTTCAAGATTTAAATATTCCCGAGAAAGTATGAAGTCGCAGCAACTTTAAATTTTTTTTTGTGGAATTTTCATTCACCAATAATATAGGTTGACATAATCATTACATTAAATTTGACTTTTTAATTGCATTGCTAGAAGACAAATATAAAGTGAGCAAATACTAAAAAATACCATGACATAGATTAGTCACGAAGGATCTAATTGTTACCGGTGCATCGAATTGAAAGTGTTGTTCAGAAATCAAAATCAATTGTGGACTATTTTTCGATACTATGTTTACTTTACTTGTAGCGAGTGAAATTTAAGATGATGATTAATTAGTGAGAGAACATATCTGTGGGTTTATTCTTAATCAAAAACTACAATTAATTGAGTTCCTTATAGATTGTTATATGTACAGCAGGCTGGTTCAAGATTAGAATAACCTAATATGATGACGAGATATTCACCAATAAGGGGCTGCCAAATATCACATAAATATTAATATCTATATCATTAATTGCACTGCTTGAAGAGTGATCAAACTCTAAAAAAAATATGTTCAGTGATAAGTCGTAAAAAAAAATGTAACGTGAAAATTGAAGTGAAGGTACATCTAAACATAGCAATCGTAATCAATTATTATGACTTTTCGTTTGTTGCTATATATTATGTTCCTTTGCGGAGTGAAAGTTAAGATTAACTTCAAATTGTTAGGCGTAATTTTCCACTTACTGTGTGTAATAGTGGAAGAACATATTTCTGGATATATCCAAATAAAATATATATTAGAACAGATCAGAATGAATTTAGGACATACATTCACATTAGGAGTATATGTATAATTGTAGTAATTACAGAGTGTCTGTCATGTATATCTAGTTTACTAAAATGTTCACATACAATTGATCAAATCATATTCAACACCATTTATGGCATTTTATGGTCAGTAGCTTTTGTCAGCACCGATATACAAAATATATCAAATCACATTTTCAACAACTATATATATTCAGGTATATATCAATTATATAGCGTTATTGGATTATATAGCGTTTAAAGGCCGAAATTGTAAAAATACGAAAGCATATGGAAAAGAAAAAAACTTTGTTTCATTAAGACAACGCATCGTGTCACAAGTCAATCAAAACAATGGCAAAACTTCATGAATTGAACTTTGAGTTGCTCCCCGCATTCATAAGTTTTTTTCTTTGCCAGTCAAAATATAATAATTTTATCAACGGAAGAGAACGTATGTTATATATGTTATTTAATATTTTAGTGGTCTTATAGTAATAATATACAAACAACGTAATCACGTAATTCTATTGCTTATGAAGAGATTGTCTAGAACCTAATTTGTTTAATTGAAAATTTAATAATGACTATATTTTCCTACGACCTGTCTAGACACTAGATTTTATAACACATATACACAGGACATTAAAACTGATTTTTATTATATATTATTAATTAATATTCAGTATAGTTAAACAGCAAATAACATACAAATACAAAAAAACAACAATTATAAAATTAAAAATGTATAAAATGTTTTAAAAATTACATACCATAAACATTCTAAAGCAAAATTTATATTGATCCTGTTATACTTTTATTGTGTTTTACATTTACTCCATGTTTATTAAATTAATTATTACATTCTTCCAAAATAGTTATAATAATTTAAAACAATTAATTTATTACTATTCACTTTATATTTTTCTTTATAATATTAGCAACAAAAATCAGTAATTTACAAAAGTTGTTGCTACTATGAAAAATTTAAATATTTCGAAATATAACAATGAATACGTTCAATGGTAAGATAGATTCCATTTCAAAGGCGCATGTGGCAAAAGTAAGAAGTACATTCTTTCGTCGATATGACATTTCATTTATGTCACATATCATCTGACTTTTTTTTTCGTTTAGATATATATTTTATTCATTTCAATAAAATTTTTATCATTGAATAAGCAATAGTGGGCCACGTTTTCTTTTATTCATATCGTCAATCAAATGTTTCTAAAAAAAATTCGCGGAGTGAAATAAGGTTTTTTCAATAAATAATTTAAAATACTTTCTTTTCAAGTATATACATTTACATTGAGAAACCATAATTTATTGTTTGTAAAACATTTGGAAATATACAGAAATTAAAAATTATAAGTTTTATTTTTATATTAACATTTTAATAATTTGCATTATTATTATACCTATTACGATAAATATATCGGGAATTTATTTTACAATATGAGCGTGGATACGTATGATGGTCCAAGTTCACAAACATTAACTTTTCTAGAAGACAATGAAGATCACGATTTTGGTGCTGATACACAGGGTACTGATTTTGATTTCCGTGATTTCACATTACCTTCACAAAGTGAAGCACATCAACATAATGCAACGCAATTATTGGAACAGGTAATGGAAATGTCTAGAAATTTTTACGATTCCATTTCAGGAATTTGTTTACAACATATTAGTTTAAATTCAAGCCTGATTATTATAAATATTGTATCGAGTAAAGTTGATATGATTAGGGATAACATTTGCGCGTCCACGTGCACAAAAAAAAAAGTGTGTGCCATTTCTAATTTTTATTCTATGCAGAATTATTTGTTTTTCTTAGATTTTTAAAATTTTTTTTTTTATGCAATATTCTGCTTAATTTTTCTTTTATCAATAACAATGTTAGTTTTTATTCTCAATTAGAAATAATTTTAAAAAGACTAAAAAATATTACAAAGCATTTTACATAATAATGTCTACAAAGTATTTTATATACATACATTTTAGATAATTTATAAATTCTTAGACTTAGTTCTTGTCGATATATCATTAAATATTATATAATAGAAATATTCCTAAGTAATGAAGTTTATTATTTAATAAGAAAATTTAATTAATTAATAATTTATTTTCTTATGTTAAATTAGATCAGAGACGTTGGAAAATCTGTTAATGTCAATCGTAAAATTAACTCGATTACAAGTGGAATGGCAGAATTGCAATTTGAAGAAGAAGATGATGAGGTGGTAATGCAAGTGCATGAATTACCAACACATGCTTGTAAATATTGTAGTATTTATGAACCGAGTACTGTTGTAATGTGTAATATTTGTAAGAAATGGTTTTGCAATGGACGTGGCAGTACATCTGGATCACATATTGTCAATCATTTAGTAAGAGCAAAACATCGTGAAGTAACATTACATGTTAATGGACCATTAGGTGAAACTGTTCTCGAATGTTATTCATGTGGCGTTCGAAATGTATTCGTACTTGGTTTTATACCAGCAAAAGCTGATTCTGTCGTTGTTTTATTGTGCAGGTAATAAAATTACATAAAAATTAAATAAAATACAAATAGAAATTAATGAATTATTTGTTTTTAATTTATTTTTATTCTATTCAATTTACATCTAGACAACCATGTGCAGCTCAAAATTCATTAAAAGATATGAATTGGGATCAAGAACAATGGAAACCATTAATAACAGATCGTTGTTTTTTATCTTGGCTAGTAAAAATACCAACCGATAAAGAACAATTACGTGCACGCCAAGTTTCTGCTGCTCAAATTAATAAACTTGAAGAATTATGGAAGGATAATATTGAGGCAACATTTCAAGATTTAGAAAAACCTGGTATCGATACAGAACCGGCACAGGTATTATTACGTTACGAAGATGGTTATCAATATCAAAAAGTATTTGGTCCATTGGTACGTCTTGAAGCCGACTATGATAAACGTTTAAAAGAGTCCCAAACACAAGAAAATATTGAAGTTAGATGGGATGTCGGTTTAAATAAAAAGACCATTGCATATTTTACATTGGCAAAAACCGATGGTGATATGAAATTAATGCATGGGGATGAATTAAAATTACGTTATGTTGGTGAATTACATAAATCTTGGTCAGGTAATGGACATGTAATAAAAGTGCCCGATAATTTCGGTGAAGACGTTGGATTAGAATTAAAAAATAGTTCACAGGCACCACTTGAATGTACATCAAATTTTGTTGTCGATTTTATTTGGAAGGGTACATCATTTGATCGTATGCAAATGGCATTAAGAAAATTTGCGGTCGATGATAATTCCGTATCGAATTATATTTATTCACGTTTACTTGGCCATGGCCGACACGATGGTACCGATGAATTATTATTTAGAGGTGCAAATTTACCAAAACATTTTAGTGCACCAAATTTACCCGATTTAAATCGTTCACAAGTATATGCTGTTAAACATGCAATTCAACGTCCATTAAGTTTAATTCAAGGACCGCCTGGCACCGGAAAAACGGTAACATCGGCAACAATTGTATATCAATTGGTTCGTCAAAATGGTGGACCAGTATTAGTATGTGCACCAAGTAATACAGCTGTTGATCAATTAACAGAGAAAATACATAAAACAAATTTAAAGGTGGTTAGAGTTTGTGCAAAATCACGTGAGGCAATCGATTCGCCAGTAAGTTTTTTGGCATTACACAATCAAATAAGAAATATGGAAACAAATATGGAATTACAAAAATTACAACAACTTAAAGACGAGACCGGTGAATTGAGTTCGTCTGATGAGAAACGTTACAGAGCATTGAAAAAAACATCAGAACGTGAATTGTTGGAGGCGGCCGATGTTATTTGTTGTACGTGTGTGGGTGCTGGCGATCCACGTTTATCACGCATTAAATTTAATTCAATACTTATTGATGAAAGTATGCAATCAACTGAACCAGAATGTATGGTACCAGTTGTATTGGGTGCAAAACAATTAATACTTGTTGGCGATCATTGTCAATTGGGCCCCGTTGTAATGTGTAAAAAAGCAGCAAAAGCTGGTTTATCACAAAGTTTATTTGAACGTTTAGTTGTATTGGGCATACGACCATTTCGATTAGAAGTTCAATATCGTATGCATCCCGAATTATCACAATTTCCATCGAATTTCTTTTATGAAGGCAGTTTACAGAATGGTGTTACAAATGAGGAACGAAAATTAAAAATTGATTTTCCATGGCCACAAGCCGATAGTCCAATGTTCTTTTTGGTGACACAAGGTCAAGAAGAAATTGCCGGTTCTGGTACATCGTATTTAAATCGTACGGAAGCATCAAATGTTGAGAAAATTACTACACGATTTTTGAAATCCGGTGTTAAGCCCGAACAAATTGGTATCATAACACCATATGAAGGTCAACGTGCTTATTTAGTTCAATATATGCAATATCAAGGTAGTTTACATTCAAAAGTGTATCAGGAAATTGAAATAGCAAGTGTTGATGCATTCCAAGGACGTGAAAAAGATATTATTATTATGTCATGTGTACGTTCAAATGAACATCAAGGTATTGGTTTTCTAAATGATCCAAGACGTTTAAATGTTGCATTAACGCGTGCAAAATTTGGTATCATTATTGTGGGTAATCCAAAAGTATTATCGAAACAACCATTGTGGAATCATTTATTAAATTTTTATAAAGAACGGAAAGTTTTGGTTGAAGGTTCATTAAATAATTTAAAGGAATCGTTAATTCAGTTTTTGAAACCGAAAAAAATTGTGAACACATTAAATCCGGGTACACATTTTATGTCAAATGTTATGTATGATGCAAAGGAAGCTATGATTTCCGGTTCATTTTATGATAAATCTGGACCAATGAATAATTTTAATCATGGATTTGGCCAACAACATCAACCACAACAACAATTGCTACATCAACAACAACATCAGCAGCAACACCAGCTCAATCATCATCTACAATCACAACAACATCAACAACAACAACAACAACATCAACAACAACAACAGCAACAACAACATTCTCAACATCAATTACCTCCACCATTAAATTATCAACATAGAAATCCATCAATAGATATGTTTGCTAGAACACATGATTCAATAAGTTATATATCACAAGAACGTGCACAAGCCACAATGAATAATATGCCAGTACCGGTTGGTATGTTTATTAATATGAGTAATATACCACCAAGATTTTATAATCAGCATCAACAAGCTGTACAAGCAGCGAAACAAGGTCGCCGTAAAGGTGTAATTACACCGACATCAACAATGGCATCGTCATCAGGTAAAGTTGTTACACGTTCAAGGGCCAGTCAAGGTGCACCACTTACTCAAGGTATGTCGCAAGCAATGAGTCAACCTGGATTTAGTTTATCACAACATCATGATTTGTCACAAGATTATATGGGTGAATATCAATCACAAATGGATGGTATTCTGTCTCAAGAATCAAGTTATCAGGTAATTTTGTTGTTTTTTTTTTTATATTTTCGACGTGGTCTTCTCTACTATACTTAGAATTCCAATCCACTGTATATTTTGGTGATATTTTATGGCTTTTCAGAATTGTCCACAATATAGCACAGTCAATATTGTCGAAACGTTTGCTTAAAGTTGACGAACAGAATGTATACTGGTGTTTGTAAACATCAGTTCCTCTAAAGTTGCGTACATCCACAATGAGTTTTCCACTTCCAGCTGATTGTAATATGATCTATTTGGTTACTTGTGCCACCGTCAGGGGATATCCAATTTACATTGTGGATTGTTTTGTGACTGAATATTGTACCAATTATCGCAATATTGTAATTATTGTACTTATTCGCAAAAAGTTCAAAATTCTGGTTCATACCAACCTCTGCATCAGCGTCTCACAGATACATTATCACTTCGTGATAATTGAGTATAAAATGTAAGCATCAATGTTTTTTCCGTAAAAATTAACAAATTTGAAATATTGTTACATATTTTAACCTACTTTTGAATCTTACTGTGATTATTCGATCAGATGTTCTCTGCTTTGCTTTGTTGATTAGCAATTAACCAACTACTCTACTTTGATGTGTATGAGTGTGCTTTCCATAAAACAAATGGATTTCACCATATTAGATATATAGTTCTTTCTACGTTTTCCTTCTATCAAATATCGCTCAACGCAAGAATATCGAGTATGTATCTTCCTGTGTAAGTTTTGCCTGTTTACGCATTACTCTAACATTTTAGGTTCCAAACCGTGTTCACCATTCATTCATATTTACTTAATAAAATAAATTATGTTATTATTTTGTTTTTTGTTTTTTTTAGAGTCAGGGTGCTGACAAAATGAATTTTAGTATGCAACAATCAAATCAATTTTCACAACCATACTGATGATGTGTAATCATTAATAAACAATCTGGATCGTGGTTTCATAAAAAGATTCGCTTAATAAAATTAAACAAAACAAAAACAAACAACAAAAAAATAAAAAACGCAAACACGCTTTTGAAATCGAAAACAAACAAAAAAAAAACTAAATAATTAACAACAAGAACAACAAATGGCATTGAAATATAAAAAATAGAAAAAAGGAGTAATGTAAATTGATGACAAAACTACGATGGTAAATAAAAAAGTACAACAGAATTTATTTATTACCAGTAATAAATACGTTAACAGATAAAGTTAAAGAAGTTATAAGGGAAACATAATGTTTGTAATTACTCTGAAGTATGAAAAATGAATTAATTACCATTGAGAAATGTTTACTAGAACATGAGTATATTTTGAAGTGAAAAGCTTTATGTAACAAAGTGTGTGTCAAATTAAGGATAGTAGAAAAAAATAAAAACAAAACCAATCGAGAGCTATATGATAATAAATGATATAAAAATATCTTTCCATAAGTGAATTGAAGGTGTTTAGAAAAGAAATTATAAAAGAAAACATTTAACCAACAACGATATGATGAAGGAAGAATTAAATTATTAACAACAATTTAAAAAAATAAAAACAAAAAAAAAAATGCGACCATAAAAAGTCTGTCCTCTTTCAAATTACATAACGAAATAACAATTAAAAAAAATTATTTGTTTTAAATTACTAAAATTGATATCGTTAAAGGATATGTTTCATTTTATTTGGAAACTACAAAATGCAATAACAAGAATAAAAGTATAAATTAATAAAATGAAATATGAAAATGGAAACAAAAACTGTTGCCTAAATTTTATTTTTTATTTTTAGAATTTATCTTTTTTTCGTTATTTAATATTATACTTTCATTATTTTTTTTTTTTTCTATTAATGTATTTGTTGGCTATGTTACTTATATTACAAGTATATAACGAGGAAAAAGCGTTTAATAAAATGTTCTTTTAGATGGAGACAATAAAATAAATAAAATTATGTAATTATTATTTCATTTTTAGATATAGAAGCATTATCAAACGACCAACCTATATGGTCGATAAAACGAACCTAATCCTTATATATAGTAACGCAAACCTTTTTGTCAAAGTCAAAGAACATGTCATTAATCTACTAATGTTCAATAGTTTTGTTTTAAAAAACATTAATTTTAATATTCAAATCGACTGAATAGACACCATTTGATATCATACGCGATACGCCATCACTCAGTTCAATACGAACAAAATTTATATTAAAATATATATTATCTTGAAAACTGTAATAGTTAGAGAGGTATGTATTTTAGAAAGGGGTAATTTGAATGTATCTTTGAGTAGTTGCGAATCGGTTGAGAGCTTCAAAATGGCAAAAATGTAGTGCTTGCTGTCCGCTATTTTCATCATTTAAACACGCAACTAGTAATGCTACGTGATTATGTCTATATGCTAAACATGCGCCAAAGATAGCATACATCTTTCTTTCTAAAAGCGAATCCTTCTATCTTCAATCGTTAATGAGATATACCAATTCTCACACATATACTCTTGTAACCAGAGTGTATTCTGTAAGCAAGTGAAACGAAGTTTAGATGTTATGATGATGATTATGATCCTAATAAATAAAGAATCTCATTTTACCTAATATTACGTCCATTATATTTAAAGAAGTAAACATGACCTATTCTTAAGAAACTGGCCAACCAAGTGCTTGCACAATTCTTAGTGACGATCGGGAACTGACATTGATACTAACATGAATTCAAATACAGCTAAAATTTTAAGGGCAAAGTGGCATTTTTGGGCGACTATTTAGAAGATAACATTAAACTCCATCAACGCATGCAGCTGTGTGCTTGCATCTTGCACTGCTGAAACACATATATTGCACGAGAAATATCAACGAACGGTCTCCCAGCGAATGCAAAAACGATAACAGTTTTTGGCTTGCAAAAACGGAAACGATTAGAAACCTGGAAAATTAGAACAATGTTAGAAACTGACGCAGCAGTTTATATTGAAGAGGTATAAAAGCTCGATATTAAATACACACTGTAGCGGAATTGGTTTATTGTTAAATGTATCTTACAAAGCATAGTCTTGTCGACTGGAGGCCAATATCATAAAGAGATTCAAGAAAAGTGTTAAATGTGTAACATCATCTTAACTTTAAAAATTAAAAGTGAAAAGGCTGGTATTACAATATTAATTTGCCGTTTTTACTGTGCATGCAACATCAAATGTGAATTCAAATAACTATAATTAAAATTTACCAACTTGCAAATGGAGGATCAATATCAATTATAATTATCCAGTTACACATATGAAGGTAGAGTGGTGCATAACACTACGCCGTTTAAACAGATAAACATGATTCGCGGGCTGTATCGTGATTCACAATGAGGAGTTTTGTATAGTGAAGCTACCTTGTTTATTGTTGAAATGGTCTTTCGACCAGTCGACAAATTCAACATCACTGACATATATAATAATCGAATCACCAGTACAGATGGGTTGAGTAGCCTCGACGATATTCGCCTACTTCATTTGGCATCAATTAACACTACAACATAAATATTACACTTTATGTCTGCAGAAAAAAAAAACATTTTAAATGTTGTGTATCCATTTATTGAAATTGCTTGAAAACAATTCATATTACATATTATTAATATTTTTAATGTGATTTTAATTATTACTCAGCAAATTTTACCCTCCCCATCGTCTTCTTTACAATTATCATAATAAATGTTATGATAAATCTTTCACAATAATTCTTTTTTATTTAAATATATTTATTATTATAATTGATATTTAATGCTAAAAAACAGAGAATTTTATTTAAATAATAAATTGTCATTCCCACAAATCATTCAATTACTGAATTTAACTAATATTTTAGTTAGAAAATTTTTAAATTTCATATTTAATTATCGTAAGATAAAAATTTTGTAATAGAAAATAAAATATATCAAGGACACATCTTAATAAAAAATATAATATTGGAAAGAAACATTTATTGACCGAAGAGTTAATTTAGAAAATAAAACAACTTTCTCTAATTATGTTGTTAACTTAAAGATAATTGATTTAATGCAAGCAGTCTTTCTACGGCTGCATTTATATCTCCAAATGTTGCAGTAAGTGCTGAAATAAAAAATTGAAAATGAAATAAATTAAAATGCCGTTTAATTAATGAATTGTATCTAATCGAAGTTTCTAATGTGTACTCACACATACTCGTCGTAGGTGGTCGAATGGATAATGAAGGTAAAAATAAACCAAAAAAAATAACTTTTTTTTGAACAGAAATCAATTTATTTTTCAACATAATCTTCTTTTATCTCGTAGATACACTTTTTACAACAATATTTTAATCTCTTCGGAATAGTTGAAGTCTGCAAAATATATTATATATATTATATATATTATATATTATGTTAATGACTTTCAGCTATATATTTTTCCATGTTTATGTGAAAGAAGAACAAGTCGATCGATGCCGAATACAGTGAATTCGAAAACAATTCCAAAAGTAATTCGTTGTCATGACAATTTCTCGATGTGTGATCTGATTCATTATTCTGATGAAAAACAATCACAAGCTTTAACAGAATTGATGAGTTTAACAGCTCGATAATGTCTCTGCATGTCTACTTTCTCACTTTTAACCTAATCTGACTAAATTACCAAATCATAAACAATGTGAAAATCAACAACGAAATTCAGTTAACCATATTAATATTTTTAATTAATGAAGTGGATCCCGAATTGCATTTATCAATCAAAACTGTTTTCTAAATGAGAAACTAATTTCTAAACGATAAATTCGAATTTCTTAATTCAAATAATATTTATATTATGTTTGGTAACATTAAAATATGTCATAAAAATTTACACAATTGATGCTAACGTCGTTTGCATTGTGCACACTACATTATCAATTGATTATATCTTATCTCTCGTTTCTTTTCCATTTTAAGTAAATTATCTAAAACATTTTGTGTATATAAATAATATAAAACAAACATTTTATTTGAGTTGCTTTATTTATACATTTTAAAAAATAGTAAATGAAGCAGCCGAGTTATTAACTAAAAGTTGCTCAACCTAAAACAGGATCATGTGTATGTCAATTTTATGGCGTACCGACGTGTTCAAAAATAAATAGTCACCGTGTTTCTGAATTTGGTGAATAAACATATAATCAACAGACTAGGTAGATCTATCGAATTATTCAGATACTTAACCGATAAACTTCTAAATGTTTCATACTATATTCGTATTGGAAACTTTAGTTATTATAGATTTTCACTATAGACATTTAATGTTATATATCTGTAACGTTAAATTAAAATCGAAGTACTATGTGTTGCTTTTGAAACGAACATATTAAGCTGATGATTATCGATAAGATTTATCCATACCTCTATAGTCAATAAATATCGCTTTGTCATTCATTGCCAATAATCATGATGATAACTTCGATATAATAAACAGAAAAAGAATATCGTGGTGCATCTTTGGTGATAATTTCTACAGGATTAGTAGTTAAAAAAATTAAAGTTAGTATTTGAACTTTTGTTGGAAAAAATAATCGTTGTTAGTAGAATTTCCGGTAGTCATATCGGTATCAGATCGAGGACTTTTTTCTCACAGTTTCAATACAAAAGAACAATTCAGATACAATTACAAATTATAGAAAACATAAGTGTATCAATAATAAATCAGATTATTTATTGACTTTACTTGAAAGAAAATATGTTTACCTTGAATGTTGGCTTCTCTGTTTAAAAATCCCATTGAAGTTAATTGTTCCAATTGTGATGAATATCGTTGTTCTGGTGGTTGATTTGGATTTGCACCAGATGACATACCATTCATCATACGTGTTATAAAATCAGTAAACAATGCAGGATTAGATGTATTTGGTGCAGCTGATGTTGTTGTTGTTGTTGTTGTTGGTGGTGGTGGTGGTGTTGTTGTTGTACTGTTTGGAGAACCGGTTGTCGCAGTTGGTGTTGATACAGAACCATTTGCGGGCGGTGGTGGCATTCCCATACTACCAACTAATCCAGGAGCTACTGTACGCAATTGTTCCATACCTTGTTGAATTTGTAAAATAGCATTTAGTGCTTGCGGATTTGTCATCATTTGTTGAACCTTTTTTATTTTTTGAAAAATTTATTTTTATTATTTACGATTAATATAAATATAAGAAATTAATTATTGTTTTTTTTTTTTTTAATATTTACATCAGGATTTTGCATTTGTTGTAAAAATTGTGGCATCATAGTACGCATTTGTTCTTGTAATTGAGGATTATTAGCCAATAATGGACTTTGATTTAAAAGCTAAGAATGTAACAAATAAAAAATCATTTAATATCCCTTAATTTAACAATGAAAAATATCATACAGTTGCAGCAACATTTGGATCAGCAGCCATTGATTCCATCATAGTTCTTGTATAAGGAGCATTTAATAGATTTTGCATCATTGTTGGATTCTCACTCATTTGTTGAATTAAACTTTGCATAGACGGTGTATTAAGTATACCTGGTGGAACACCAGCGGTTCTATTCGCATTATCAC
Organism: Penthetria funebris; assembly: GCA_027564355.1. Taxonomy (NCBI): domain Eukaryota; kingdom Metazoa; phylum Arthropoda; class Insecta; order Diptera; family Pleciidae; genus Penthetria; species Penthetria funebris. Next base: position 311 of record JANSTX010053981.1, on the reverse strand, counting down.
CAGCACTGCCTGCTGCCCAGGGGTTAGGTAATGGATCTCTATTCTCTGAACCTTGTTGTGGATTATTTCCTAAAATTTAATTAAAAAAATTTATTTAAACATTAAATATATATATATATATATATTATATACATCCATACATAGATGCTCACAGGGGGGTAAGGGTAGGGTTTAACCCCTAAGTTTTTGGAAAATAGGTACCCCCCTCCGAAATTTTGACGATTTTTGTTTTTATCATAGATTTTACCCCCCTCTGAATTTTTGACCATTTTTACTCTTACATTGATTTTCCATAAAAATTTATAACAAAT
>JANSTX010053970.1:0-11424 GCA_027564355.1 Penthetria funebris | reverse complement strand
TATGCATATTTCTGTATGATTATATGTTTTTATTATAATATACTAAGGTGGGTCTACATATAGACGGTATAATAACTATGTACATGAGAGGGTGGAATTTTATTTTGCAAATATTTATTAGTTTTTATTTACGTTTTTATTCAATGTTGTATTTTTTAGGAAGCACAAAAGATGCAATTATTCGTAAAATATGCACTTATTTTAAAAATAAGCTTTTTAAGTAAATGTTATGATGCTATTTGTAATTTGTTGAACTTACTGTATTGTAAAACAGAATTGGTCTCGATCATATTACTAACATTTTTGTTGTAAAGTATATATACTTAATGTGCACTTTCAATAGTGTATACAACAAATCTGTGCACATCATATTTGTCAATTGTGTAAACTTTTTTTAAAATTGCTATACAGTAATAAATTTAATATATAACATAAATATCCAACCCAATTATTTATATAATATATTAAAACGCTGAACTTTTAGAACACAAAAATTCAAATATCAACGCCCAATCTTTGGATTTTAATTAACCTTCAAAAATGGTGTGCTTATATTGAATGAACATTTAAAATGATTTTTTGACCAAACCTTTAGTATAATTTATATTCATATTAAATATATACAGTGGAGATCCAATGTAACGATTGACATAAGGTTCGGATCGTTCGTTAAATCGAATGAATTTAATAATTAAAATACATTTACTTAAAATGTATAATTAAATTCATTGTATTCATTCATATTTACTTTATATACTACATATGTGCTATTTGGACACATTACGGCCTGGTGCTGTAACCCCTCCCCACCATGAACCTAAGTATTGTAGTTGTTAGTAATTTTCAATATAGTTCAGCCAACTCAGCATTATAGACTGCGTCTAATGATAAGTTTTCTTCCTCAATTATTTGCACTAGATTTATAATAAAAGCTGCAACAAGTTCGACGTGTAAAGATAACTTTTCTGCTAATTGTTTAACCTGAGATTTAAGCAGATGTATGCCGAAAGATTTTTTAAAATTTACTTTTGCACTTTCCGTAAACTCAGTGTTGTAGAATTTTTCTTACAATTTTTGATTCTTGGATTTCAATATGCTTCCACTTAGTATAATGTGATTTTCTCTTTGTATCTGAAACCATTTCTCGTTGGTGGGGATGTGTTTCCTGAATTTATATTAAATGTAACAAAATTCATTGCAGCCACATCGTCCTCCTCCGTCGTTATGAACCAATAAAAAGTTATTTTGTGTTTTGAACATTAAACGCTCCCTAAAGACTAAATTTACATTGCAAATGTACTGTTGATTAGAAAATTTGAAGATCTCATATGCGATAATTTCATGTTATAAAGAATTTTAGTTTTAACTTTTATTATGGTACAAAACAAAAAATTATTTTAAACTAAATACATTCTATAATCATCAATAAATATTGTTTTATCACCTAAAAGCAAAGTTGGTTTCATTTTTTTTTCTATCGATTTACGATCCATTTTGGTATGATGTACAAAGTACACAAATTGCCAATAGCGAATATGAGGTAACTAACTGACCGTCTAACATTAAATGAATAATAACATTCGTTACATCGGCATTTGTTGTATTGAACTTTCCTATATATGCTATCTGTAAATTAATAGCACATTGGAACGCAGAACTAAGAGCTTTTGCTGCTTGTTACATATATACATAAAATGTGACAATTTTATAAAATTGAATTAAATAAATAAAATTTAAAATATCGTATAAACATGCACGCCTAATATATAAATATTTGTAAAATGTGTATGTCACAAATGTCAGATATATTCTCCTGTAAACCCCAGAAAAATAAGTATAAATTACATTGCTGAATATGTAAATAATCTATCATTTTCATCTACTTGAATCTAGTATGTATGCTCTGGTATGTAGATCAATAAATATACCACCGAGGGAATATTGGGCGTGAACAGCAGCCGTTTTTCACGATCCCTGGCCAAAATACCATTACATTGTTCCATCCTGTGACGATTTGGACGGCCGAGTTTTTTTGTTAGCCTGGATATTCCAGTTAAGTGAGTATTTTGCAATTTCACTGACTGGTCGCCTCAATGTATGTCTGAATCAAAGCCAATTTGTGTTTTTTTTGTTGTCAATCCTGTTCATCGCCTCCATTACTGTCAATCTCCGCAAATTCTCTTTTTATATTGATGTGAACATTTTGATTATGCCCTAAAGGCACCTATTAACAAAAAAGGTGAATTGTCACAAATTTATTATTTGTTATCTTACGTCTATTATTTTACTGGCCGAAATGGTGGTCTACATTACACGAAACATTTAATTTGAACATGAGACTGCAGCACCACCACCGCAATTCTAAAATAATGACAAAATATTCTCGTTATGTTCAATTTCTTTTGTTTTAATTTTCGAGTTGATTTTTATTTGTTTGTATCTATGTTTTGATGTATAAAACTGTCCGATGAAATATTTTAAAATAGACCTTAGTAACGGATGTTAGAAGTACTACAAATGTCCAGAATGAATTAAATTTCACAACATTCAGTACTAAGATCAAATTAGTGTTAATCTTGGAGAAGTGTCTTATCGTTAATGTATGTATTCGCGTAATTAGAGCAGCGGCTAGATTTTTAAACATTTATTTTGTAAAAGCGATGTGTAGTTTCGTATTTGCTTAATTTTAAGACAATTTACATGTATTTGATTTGTCCAGAGAATATTTTAATCAAATATTAATATTTGATCTCGTTAATTTATCATAAATCATCCTTACAGAAATTTACTTTTTACATTTATTACAAGTTTAACTCGTGATGTTTAATTAATATCAATGATTTTACTGTCATGATAAAATATTTATTTACATTTGTAGCTAACGTTCATATTTTCTTGGTATTATGTATTGGATTCTCACCAATTATTTCATTTATTTGCACATTCTTGTCTTTTGAAAACAATATTTCATCTACTAGGGATACTTATAACAATATATCCCTAATTGGAAGCATCTAATATAAAATGTGATATTTATTTTTTTATTTCCTCTATTTGTCTTTTTTTGTCTTTCTTCCTATATTTGATTTGTTCACCTGTGTGCTTGTCAATCTGATGACGAAATTTCATTCTTAGAACTTCTGCTACTGTAAGATCACAAGTTTTCAGAAAAATACGTGGTAAATTGATTACCTGCCTTTATAATAAGAACTAACACAATTTCTGTGCTGTTCATATTAAACGCGAAAATGATGGAAACTATAAGGCGATTATTTTTGAGTAGTTACATACCGGTACTGATGTTCGTAGAGTAATTAATAAAACAAAAAAAAATCAAAAGACATTATCTCGCTGTGGAAGAAGTATTCAATGTATTATATATTAATTATAGACTAAGCACAATTTATCATCAACACGAGACCGGTTTAAATGTTCGAATTTGGTTTTAATAACGTGGACGAAAAGATACTGAAGTATATATGAATATATTTAGACCATTGTTGTCTATAGTTATCAAATAATTCCGCTCGAGCTATACTCATTATATTCTAATGTTCACTTAGAACCATCATCACCGCTTCAATTTACTTCTCAGGTTATATGTTGATAGCTAATAGCTGAACTATATAAATCCTTTCATCGTTGGTATTGTTTAATATAAAAACATTTATTATGTAATGTTCGACTGAGATTGTCGAACATTACATAAATGTTTTTATAAAGATTTTTTTTTTTTTTTGATATTCCCACCTCTAGTCTCTATCAGTCTATGAAATATTTTATATCTGTCAGAACAAAATATTTTATATCTGTCAGAACATTTGTAGTATTTAATTGAGTCAATAGGTCATTTAATATTTATCTACTAAATTAATCTGAACATTTATAATTACGCTATTGCCTATAAATAAAAAAATTTATATACATTTTTTACAATTTGTTATAACATATTACTTTGCAATATATAATTTACTAAAGGTCGAGATAATGATATGAAAGATTATGACTTTATGCTTAAGTAATCATAAACCATGAAATAATAAAACAAGAATATTACTAAATGAATTATGTTTTCTATGTAATTTTGATTTGCAAAAAAATAAAGCAAACTTATCTATTATATACTCGGTATTTTTATGATTTTTATTGGCAAAAAAAAAATAAGAATACATTCCATATTTATTTTTTAATAGTTCCTCATAAATTAGCAGCAATTAAAAAGTTATCTATATTAAATGTATGAATATTTTAAAATTATGTAAAATTTATTCATAACAAAATAAAAAGATTATCTATTGTACGAGTATTATAACTTATATGTAATAAAAATTAATTTAAAAAAACGAAAGAAAAACACACAACATATTTTACCAAATCTTACATTTGAATTAAATGATTGGTGTTTACTAAATAAATTAGTATTTCAAGTTCATACTGGAAGCAGTTCTGTATACAGATTATGTAAACCACTTACCATTTATCTTAAGTTAAACCAGACGTTAAATTTAAAGAACCCAACAATAAAAATGTATTTATTTAGTTTGTTTTTGATACCTCCTTCCTAGACTTCTAGGTTTATAACCAATTATTTTATGACCAATTATAAATTTTGATACCCTAACAACAATATTTGAAATTGAATGCCTTGTTTGTTGTTTTGTATGGAATTTAAATGAGACCAATTTTATTTTAAAGTAAAACACATATCTTCAGTAAGCTTTCTTATGGTTAACATTTCGTATATAAAGATAACCACCATATAATAATTAATATAAAATAGAATTTTACCATATATACATGCATAATAAACAAGGGGTATCATTAACAATTATATTGGAATCGTAAAAATTAAATATAAAAAAACTTATCCTTTTTGAGGGTAAAATCAGCAAAGTTTAATTGATCGTATATATTTTTAATTGATTTTCTTTTAAATGTATTAATTGAATTAAATTTAAAGGTCACAACCTTTAAAGTTATAAGAGAAACGTTTCATTGGATGTATACTATATACTAGAGTGTTTAACGTATCGCAAAAAAAATATTAATTAAAGGGCATTGCAAAATAGTAAATTATTATAGTAAACTTGTAGATTTTCCTATCATATAACTTATTTTAATTAGCGGAGTTGAAAAGCATACATGGTACAACATAAACTGTTCTAATTATGTTTTGGCTAACAGATGAAACGTGTATATTATATATCAACTTATTTGTGCATGTAACTAGTAATAGGTATACATGGGTGGTACCCTCGGTAGTAATCAGATTAGGTTAAAAAAAATGAACATATTTTTCCAATCATGATAATATTTTATGTAAAATTTTAAGAGTGGTGTGTTTAACATATAATTAATTTCAATCCATAAGGAGTAAAATGTATACATGGGAGATACTTGAAAGAGTACTCCAATTTTACTCGCATTCAAACTTAAAATCACAAATTAACTAGAACTGACAACTGCTAAATTTCATGAAAGTTGTTTAAAATGTAGTCGCAAGTTATCGTGCAAGGAGCATTATTTTTGTATATAAGGACTGATAAAGTATATAAATGGAAGGATACCCTTGGCAGTAATTCGATTAAGTTTAAAAATGTAATTTTTCCAATTATATGTATCATTTAGCTTATTTAAAATAAGGAGTAAAATGTTTGTATTGAAAGTACTGGAAGGAGTACTCCAATTTTACTCATCTTCAAACTTAAACACATAAATTAGCTTAAAATGACAACTGCAATATTTCATGTGGTATCTCGAACCAATCTTAAGTTATTGTGCTAAGAGGATTATTTTTGCATATACGGACTAATAAGTATATATACAAGATACCCGGATGTGTATCATTTAGCTTATTAAAACCTATAAGGAGTAAAATGTTTACATGGAAAGTACTGGAAGGAGCACTCCAATTTTACTTAACTTCAAACTTAAACCAACAAATTAGATAAAAATGATGATTACTTCAAAATTTTATGATCGGATTTCATAAAAGCAATCTCAAGGTATCGTGCGAACGGACGGATGTAAAATTACTTTTTTTTTTTTTTTTTAATTCTAATCACATTGGTAATATTTGTACGATTATTCCTTCTATGCGTTACATGAACGGAAGTTTTTCTAGAATTCTAGTTCTATTCATTCCACAACTCAATGATTGAAATAGCATTCCTTCATTAATACAGGAATATTATCTTCAATAATATTATTATTTCATGTTATTGTCTTTTTCTTTGTAATAATATGCCCTAAGTTATACTTTAAATTATTAACATTAGAGTTTTCACTTTTATTTCTTGTTATATACACAGAATTTTCTATTTATTATTTTTCTTTTCTTCTTTTGTTTCAGGGGCATAACTTTAGGAACATTAATTTGTCAATTTAGTATTGTATTTGCTATAGAACTTCATGGACAGGGTATTCGTGGTGAGTATAAACACAATAATGAATATTATTATAATTAAAACTATCGTATTATCTTTATATTGTGTACTAAATATCTTCGGATAATTTGTATATTCTACTAATTTTGTTTCAAGTCATGGCTGCACATTAACATACATTACATCAATTTCTGTAGAAAATTATTTAAATTGTTGTGTTACTGACATTTATATTATTACTGTATAGAAAGATGGTTGTAAAAAGCATTTTAAGATACAATTTAACTTTGAAAATGTCTGAATGAGCAATTAGGACAAATATTTAAAATGGAGAAGCAAACCGTACTTGATTAAATGAGTATAATGAATCAAAATTACACAAAAGCTTGAATAATAACAAAAAAAAAAAAAAAAACAAAAACTTTGAGTAATATTCGGCAATCAGAGTATGCAGTAAATTATCAAAGGTTGAAATTTTGCTTTTCATCTTATTCACAAATGCTTAACTGTTATAATGAAATACGAGTTTTAGAAAGTATATATAGTCTCGTTCAAAAGTAATTTAGCTTTAATTTACTATATTCAGATTGCTTGTACTATAGACGAATATCAATCATTACTTACTATAATTCGTCAAAAAATTTATTGCGTTTCCAAAATTTCAAAATATGTCAGTTCTTATCCTCAATATTCTAATTACATGATGTTGTTAGTGAAATTCCAGAACTTGTGGTAACATTGCATAATAAGTTTTAAAGTTATGACTTGATTTAAGTAAACGGACACGATTTGGAACCTGAAACGTTAGAATAATGCTTGAACCAACGAAACTCGCGCAGGTGGCTCAATAATTGAAAATGTACAAACTCGATATTCTTCGGTTAAATGGAAGGAAAACGGAGAAAGGACTATATTATCTGCCTTCTGTTTTCGGAACAATTGATTCACATGTATCACAGTAGTGGAGTTTGTTTATTGCTAATCTAGAAGTCTGCATGACTCAATATGTTAATACCTGTATTCATTTTAGATCCATCTGATTTGGGTATTGGACCAGATTAAATCTCTTTAATAATGTTTTATCGTTTCAATCTTATCTTACCGATTTGAAATCGGCCATCTAATTAGCGAGTAATTCAGTCTCTCCTACTTGTCTTAATCTTTGAAAGTAGATTTTTCTTTCTTTTACTTTTTTTTAATCATATAATATATATATATATATATAATATAATCATATCTTGTGATTATTAATCAGTTAATCACCAATTTCTGAAGCAAGAATTTATTTATTAAAATTTACATATACTGTGATCGTGTTTCCCATGGTACCATGGTTAGGTAAATATATGTTGAGCAATCTGAAGATGTTAGTCGTGTGTATAATATAACCGTTATAACTATATATGTATATGTGATTTAAATTATAATCTGCAATACCTGGCTGTCCTACTAAATAATCTTATTTTGTGAAGCTTATTTCCCATCTTATATCTACCACAGGCAATTTATTAGTGACGTTGAAACCAACAACTTTTCAAAAATTCACAATACTCATTTCATGATTAATAAACTGATTGTTTTATTGTATTTATTTTTTATTTTGTCTCCAATTCAGATGCACTTGCCGAATTCGATATATTAGGCGGTGTTGTTAAAATACCACCTGAAGATGGTGTCATCTTTGAAGATGGTTCCGATGGTTTTAGTGCTATAAAATTAACTGCCAAAGCTGATGTTAAATCACCGCATAAATTGGTTTTACCAAATAAATTATATGAATTTTCATTGATGGCCACCGTTCGTCCGGAAACACAAAAAGGCGGTTTTCTATTTAGTGTTGTCAATCCATTGGATACAATTGTACAATTGGGTATCCATTTGTCACCGACAATAAATGATAAAACTAATATCACATTATTTTATACGGACGTTGGTACACATAAAAGTAGTCAGAAAATAGCAACATTTGAAATTCCTTTTGCTGAAAAATGGACACAATATGCGTTCAGGGTTTTAAGTAATGAGATAACATTTTATTTGAATTGCATTGAATTACACAAAATTGTGACCAATCATGAACCTGCTGAAGTTGTTTTTGATTCAGCGTCTACATTGTATTTGGGACAAGCAGGACCAATTTTGAAGGGAAATTTTGAGGTATGTTTATAGTTTTAACTTATTTTTTTTTACCATTTAATTAATAAAATGATGAAAACATCAAAATTATAAAATACCATTCATTAATATTTTATACATAAATTGATTGTTCATAAATGCCAGAGATGAAGGTACGAGTAGCGTTTTTTTTTTTTTATTGATTGATTAATAAATGGAAAATTGTATAAAATATTTTGTTATTATTAAAGTGCAGATTTGGTATTTAAAAAGGAAATATGATTTTTTTTTAAAACAAAATAAAAACGTAGATTTTTTAAAATTTTTTTTTCCTTATTTGATTTCAATCGTTCTAATGAATAAATTTAATTTTAACAGATCATTAAAAATACTTTGAATGCAATCAAATTATGAACGAATGGTATTTTATGTTTTAAAGATTTTCACACTTTATTTTTTTTTTTAAAACAATTAAAACATTGTTTTATTTAATATAAAATTTAATTAAAAATATTTCATCGAAATTCTGTCAATATTTTCGTATGTACAACGTATATATTAATTATAATAACATTGTGTGACCATTGACATAAAGTACCATGTAAAATGTTGGTAAATATACAACACGTAAATGTCAATTAAAATTATATGAGGTAGAACATATTCTAATTATATATTTTCTGATAAATTATGAAATTTAATTAGAGTGGAAATTAATCAATTTATTAATATATTTGATTGTAAATAATTATTTAGAAAATAGTGTTTGATAAATTTGATTACTTTTTGATCGTTTGTATTATTATAATTGAAATCTGTACAACGCAATTCCATGTTGACACGAGTATTTATATTCTTACAAAATCGTTTTTACTTTATTCTTATTAATGTCTAAGCATATGTTAATCTCAGCAAAAGTTACATGACGACCAGTCTCAAGTCTCAATCATGTTGTGAATCCATCAATGTTTTCAGGAAGCATATTAGTGTGAGAGCGATTGTGTATCCACTATAAACTGTGGAGTGTATGATGGTACTTCTTTACCAAAGGTCAAACGAATCAAATCACATTTAAAGTTACAAAAAATAATCGTAACGAATATCCTCACGAGTAATTTTCATTTAATGACAATATAAAAAAAAATTTTGAATTTGTCAAATATTGGTATATTGACATTTCGTCAAACAATTTGTTGTATCGGATTAAAGAAATGTGCAGGCTGATCTTAATACTTTCGTATCTGAATACTTAATGTCGTTTATTCTGTTGAGGTATATTAGGAATAATCGTTTTACAATTTATTGACTAATCGTTAATGTAAAATATTTTGAAAATAAATACAATTGAATTGAATTAAATAAACTTTGTCCCCGTTTACACGATCCAATTTTTATCGAAATAAAATCAAATTGGATGTAAATCCGATTGCTTGGTTGGAGTAACTTCTGATATATTGAGTTCTTCACATTCCCATTCAATATGAGATTTATATATAGCTAGCTCTAATTACTAGCAATGCAAAATTTTTTGCATATCTTTGCTAAACACACAACTTTTTCGGTTATCATACGGCTACATTCTGTTGATCATAAATTTGGTCCTTATCGAACTGTTATCGAAAATTCAAACCATTTCTTCTGTAGCTGCTTAATTTATTTTACCTTTTTTTTTTTTTCGCTAAGTCTACATTCAATTATTAGTTATCCATTTGACTACAAATTGCCGAATATTTAAGAATAATCATTACTGCCAATGTGGTATATTAACGTATCAGATAAGTACAAAATTATCTGGAATTTAAATGACATCATGTCAGTTATGTATTATAATAGAATCGATATAGGCTACGAAGCATGTGATTAATATACAATTTTTTATCGGGTTTATTCAAATTAGCTTGTCTTGAACGGATATCAACATAATATTTTCCCATGTTTAGTAACAATGTAATGTGTTCTTTCTGAGCAAATAGGATGAATATTGTGATAAACAATAATTTTCATCATCCTAATTTATGTATTGTGTTTGTATTAATTTACTTAATTGACATTTATATTGTTATTAGAAATATGTTCATTTAATCAACAACAATACCTACAATATATTCAATAGGCGAATTTAAAAGATTTTCTCATATATTTTTATTGGTTCCTCTTAATATTATAGTTCAAAATCAATACAGAAAATTAATTGGAAATTTTCTGTTGAGTAATTTCATTCATACTCGTAATAAAGATAACACACAAATACCTTCGTATAAGCAATAAGATTATAATTAATTGAAATTACCAATTCATTTGTCTATATATTTGATAAATATGGAACTAAGTAGTGAGAATGAATTGCAAATTAAATTAAACGAATTTTATTTTATATTAAGTAAATAAGATTTCTTATCAAATTAAAATTATTAACACACAGTCAAATAGGATACTCATTACTGAGCAAATTAAACTTAAACTCTACTCGATTCTTCCATTCATTCCTAATACAAGATTGTACATCCAATCTTCTTCTTATTAGTATTTTAGTTTTATTGTTCTGACATTTATTATGTACAAATCAGTTTTATATACTTCGTAGTAGATCAGTTATTATCACATTTTCAAAGTTTGATATTCCAGCTCTTCGAATTATGTGGCCATTACCTGTACGCCAATAATATGGAACTTCGATTATATATTTCAATATTTAATGTGGTGTATAAAAGGCATCATCTTAGTTTTCGTAAGATGTTTTTTTTATCATTACCTATATCTTTAGTTTGCGATCACATGTCATATATATTGTGCTCATATTTTCAATTGTACTGCGAATATATGTAAACTGCACAGTTTTTACTAAAATTTCTTAAGGCATTGATTTCAATTGAATATTTCGTTGTCAGTCGCTTTTTCATATTTAGAAAAATGGTAAAGTCGA
>JANSTX010053959.1:0-11426 GCA_027564355.1 Penthetria funebris | reverse complement strand
ATTGGAGAGAAAAAACTTATCATACATGTTTAGTAAAGTGTAGAGAAGGTGTAAGCTCTTTCATTTACAAAAAAATATATATATATATATAGAGTTTTTTACTCGAAAGAACTCTCACGTAGAGTGTGAAAAGAGTGCTTATGTAGAGCTAGAGTGGGTGTATACACTTCTCAACGCGTCATTACGCGTATGTTTTCTCTACCTCTACAAAAAAAAAATCTATAGTGGACACGAGCCTTAAGAATATGCTCGCATATGTCTTCGTCTGAATAAATTCATCATCATCATCAGAACTTTTACTTCGCGCTGGGGCATAGGACATCAACTAACGAACACCATTGATTACAGCCAGCACCTTCAATGTCAGTTCTTCGCCATATTATTATTGATATTCAACTAACCTACATCTATGTTTGTGCAATGTACATCATATAGATTATCAAACTTTCCAAGATGTAAGATTCTGCACTACAAGTCACACAATAAAGTCCACGGATCGTGTTCATAAATTTGGACGATATTCTATAGGTTTCGAGTACATATTTCGAGTACATAACACGATCAAAACTGTATTGTTTATGTAATCGATTGCTCGATTATGATTATTAACGTGTTTATATGATCTGTGCACGATCGACCAACTCAACGACGACTGCCTGTCCGCATTTTAGATGTTGTAATGTATATTTTATTTCACCTTGACGTGGAACAGAATCTTGGAATTTTCGTATTTTCTTGTAGTCGGTCTTCCTTTAACCGGTATCTGTGCAACCTGCATTACGCGTACCAGATAAATCAGCCATTACTGGATGGAATTGGACGTTCTGTTCTGTAGCACTTTCCGGTTCATTTGAATGAATTTGCGGAGAGTTAATACGAATCTACAATCTAAGAGAGGATAGAGGTTTGTAAATGCATACATTGGTTTACACTCAAATTTTTATCATAAATTGAATTCATTTAGCCTATTTAGCCATTAATTAATTCAGCCCCATAACGAACATGTTCCTAAAATATCACTTATCGTAGATTATTATATGTATACAATAATTAGCATGGATTCAATGTATACCATTATAGCTTATTAACCACAAACTTAAATTTTCACTATATACACTTTTTAATAATACGGGCACTATTTATAGATAATTTGTACGTGTTTTGTTTCATAGATTAGTTAAAAAAATTTGAAATACTTTTTCAACCTATGCAATAAATACATTGATTATATTTTCTAGAATTATGTCTTTCAAATACCCTATAACATTTTTATAAAAGATGCAAATTTTTAAATTTAATATTTCAAAACTTGTATCACCATTTTATGTCCTTTGAATTGGAACGTCCGTATTTTCCATGACCTATAAAATTATTTCCAATAATTGCTGTAATCATACTCGTATATAATATAATAGCTCGTGAATATCTAATTATTTTTTTAAAATGCATGTTCCACTTCAAGGCTAAATATTATTGCTTTCGATTAACCCTTGAGGATTATATACATTTCATCTCGCTTGAAATCCACTTTTTGACGTAGAGTGCATCACCGTTTAATGTATACTTTGTGTAATTAGAAACTAAAGTATATTAGGTTTTGATTGGTGGAAGAAGCATATTTTAATTAATTGATTTTTTTTTTTGAACGCGAGTATTTTAACCGCTCTGAAGTTGTATTCAGTATTTAATGCAGGTTCCCTTGTAAACAATTCACATTAAACCAAAATTTCTTTTCATAAACATTGTAACATAAGTTTTTCGTTTATCTTTTCCAAGCATATTTTTTTTTCGGTGGATCAAATATGCTGAAGTATTCAAAACTTTTGCATAAAGGAATTTAAGATTTTTTCGATTTCTCTATTATTCTGTGCTTGAATAATGGACTTTCAATAAATTTTATATTGGCATATATAAAGATTATATTCTCATGAGTTTACAATTTTGTATCGTCTTTTTTTTTTTTTGGAAAGCAAATTTACATTGTTTTTACTATATTATAAGTCTATAATGTTCAAATTCAGGATACTACTAACTTTTATTTAATATAGAAAAGAAAAAAATACAGATTATTATAAGTCATCTAAAAATAGAAAGGTTTTATAAGGGTCACGTATTATTTTATACGGTGATGATGATGATGGCTATAGAATTTTGATTATATACACACGATGTTGCAATATTTCGAAACATTTCAAATTAAAAGTTCCTTATATATACGGGTGGCGAAATGCTGAATGTTTAATAGATCTACATTTTTATATTTGTTATGTTTTCCTATTTCAAATTTGTGGCAACTTTTCAATTGCATAACAAAATAAAAAGGTAAAAAATATAAATATATTTACAGTAAAAGTTAAATTCAAAAGTAATATGTAAGTTGGTAAGCAAAAAAAAAAGAAAGAAAGCATCAAGAAAACTTTGATATTCTGTATAATAATTGTGAAGAATATAATATATTTTTGGATTCGATGAAAAGCGTATATATAAATTGGTTTTCCTAAAAATATATGTGAATGCGTCTGGCGTATTATTGATATAAATTTGCATATGCCAAAAGAGTGAGATTTTTTTTTTATTCACGCCATCATCATCCTAATATTTCATTTACTTATTGATTATCAATATGATTTGGGTAAACATTTTGTTTTCTTATTAACACCAAGAAAATTTTACAATGACCTTTACAGCCGTAAACGAATTGAGCAGAACATGCAGAATATAAAATACTATATTATAACAAACAGAAGTTTTCATCTCTCACAAATTTTGGATGTAAGAGCTCGTTCTTCTGGTAAAATAGATACAAATCATAATGATTGCATAATTACTAAAATCTAAGGTTCCAGAATATATTCAAGAAACAAATATTGAATCTATTATGGATCCAATCACACGGCAACTATATGAGAACAGATTACAACTTAAAATCATATTTGAAAGAAAATATTAATAACGCAACATATGAAGCGGTTGGACAAAGGCAAGTTAATATCCATGAAAAATACAATATTAAAACATGGTTTACAGAAGAAGAAGTGAAGATTTTGGCAACAGAAAAACGACAAGCGTTCCTAAATTACAGAAGCCTAAAAAGCTAGAATACAGAGTATATAAACGCATTAGGAACAGAATTAATGCCAAAATAACGTTAATTAGAAAGGAATACTGGAACCGTTGTAGACATGGAACGTGATTTGTGTGGTGAACGACAGGAAATTTGGAATCTTGTCAGAAATAGAAAAAATTCTGTAAATGAATATATTCCAAATTCAACAGTATCTGCTGCAGTCTGGGTCACACATTTCCAGAATGTGTTTACCAAGATTTTCATTTGAGACATACGAGGCGCAGACTTAAAGATAATAATTTTTATATCAATCAACATCTGATTGAGCAATTAAAACAATGAAAAAAAGAAAATCTCCCTGTATTGATATTATTTCAAACGAGTGTCTGAAATATGGTGGGGACAACCTAATTGAGATTATTAAACTATTCAATAAATTACTTGAACGCAATGAGATTTCCACAAATTGAACTAGTTTCACAATACCTATATTTAAAAAGGACAACTTGTAGAGAAGTCCATTGAATACAACACACCGATTTTCATGTGCTTCGTCGATCGTATACAACTTGACGATGTTATTAATATTTTAGAAGAACCCGACATCCAGCAAAACATGATTGGTCTACAGCAGATAAATGTTAACAACATGACACGAATTCAGGTAAACGAAAAGCTCACAAATGAAATACCAACATGAACTGGAATTCGTCAGGATGATAGTTTGATTCCAAAGTCATACTGAAAATTAAATCTACTTAAGTGATTATATATGATATTACAATATTTGGGTAAACCACAGTGCGTTTAGAATGCCCCTTACCACTTTTGAATGAAATCTTTGAAGAATTTTAATATTGAAATTCCTTGCAGTACCTCACAGCTAAATTCCATTTGTCCATATAGGTGTTAAGCTCATTTTATACAAGTGAGTGAGAGGTTAGACTATCTGCCCATCAGCCAATACATTTTAGAAAATTTTAATTCAAGTTGTTTTTTATTATTTAAAATATGTTTCCGACAGGTTACACTATATCATCTTGTTGTTCAGAGATATTTGTCGACAAGTTTTCCTTTTCCATTGTAAATGTTAAATATTTCGATTTGCTTTTATTTACTTTTGATCTTCCATTTTTTTTAATCATATTAGTATGATATCGAGATAATATTTCGATGCAATTTGTACGATTTAAGACCAAGACCTCAGTATCATAAGCAAAAATTGCCACTGTCACTTGATTCGTTTTAGGCAGATCTGCCGTGTACAGAATAAGTATAAAACTGGTCCGAAGACATTACACTCAGGTACTACTGATTGTATTTGATGTAATTTTGGTTTGTTCATTTTCATGTCTTACATAAAAGTGTCTTTTTTCAAGATAAGATTTCAGTACTTGGTAAAAGTGATATGGCAATGTATGCTTTAGTTTATGCAATAGACCATATTATGCCTCACTTTAACAAAATGCTTGGCTTATATCGAGAAATACTGCTGAACGATATATTTTCTCTTCTAGGTGCCTACTAATTTTTTCAACAATTATAACTGTAGCATGTTGTTGACGGAATCCAAATTGATGTTGTGGTATCAGCCGTCGACTGCATAACATCGGTTTTAATCGTTTGAAAAAAAAATTCTGAAAAATCTTAGAGAACACTGGAAGTAGACTGAGGGGTCGGTACGATTTTAGTTCATTTGAACTCATTTTCCCCAGCTTAATTTGAGCAATAATAATTGATCTGGAAAGTATGAACGTATAAGAATAGCATTATAAAATATAGTTATAAGTATGATGTATTTCTCATGTAACTCTTTTACTATCTTTCCAATGATAAGATGAAATTTCATTGCCTTTTTGTCAATTTTAATCTTGAAATATTACTGACCTGACTTCTTTTAGTGTCCTTTGCGTCCTTTCTTCAGTCAGCCCTCTTAGATATGTTTTAAGTTTTTCAAGATTGAACATTATTGTGTATCACTTTAATTAATTATTCAGATGTAGAATCGGTCAATTAATATAATTAAAATATGAATTTTTACTATAATCATACTCAAAATAGATTATTGTTATGCGTGTACCGGAAACTCGCATCGTAAAAATAACTATCAATATTTTAATAAATATGATCGCCCTTAAACTACTTGATTATCAGAGTTGTTCAAAATGATTTGAACAGATAAATTCAATTAAATTGAACTTAACAGATATATGCATCTTTCACTGTTTTCATGTGAGAAACCTGCATCGACTATAATTTTAATTAATCAAATTTTTTAATAGTTTTGTTTTCAAATATAAAATGAAATGTACATTTTAAAAAATTTGTTTTTTACAAAAGATTAAAATATCAAATTTATGTCACCCAAAAAATAAATAAAATTTTAATTGAAATTTCACACAGAATTTCATTAATATTAATCATTTTGAAAATCAAAAATTTAAAATTAGTCCTATGTTCTTCATTTTTACTCATAAAATACAATGAATTAAAAAAAAAAGGATGTCAAGTTCATTATTAAAATTGAAGGTTCTCAGTTTCTGTTTCATCAGCAACATATACCTTGTTATACATAGAATTTAACGATATGTACCATTTATATGTATATAACCTTGTACGTATGCATCCCTTGTGTGTACCAATTCAGGAATAAACAATTTATAAATAAAAAAAATAAATATCTAGTAGAGAGAGGACCATTGCTGATTGCTATAGAAACTATATCCAGGCGTTTCTCTTTCATCATATCGTCGATGTCGTTCATATACGTCCATAAATATAATATTATTGAAAATAACTATAACATAACCTTGCCATTTAATAGCTGTAGTTATATATTTTCATATGTAAATATATTTGTATGTATAATTATTATTTTTTACTATGATGCGCAATTAAGGAAAATATGTCCTTTTTACTTCTGTTAAAATTTTCTGCTTATAATGAATAGCAACATTAAAGTTTACTTAAGCTTTTGACTACCCTACAGCTATCGAACTGTTGTAGTAACATCTGGATAGCTTCTTGTTACTTCACCCAAGTAACGAAAGTTCATAACTTACTCAATTGGTGTGACATCTACCACTAGTTTGCATCATATTGGTTCATTGGAGTACCAAGAACAGAATTATACAACTATATATTCGAGGTAGTTGAAAGTTGCACCCATCATCAATATAATACTTCAAAGTAGATGAAGATGGTACGGTCACGTAATGCGTAAACCGGAAACTTACTGCGTAAAATTGAGTTTGAATATTTTGGAATTATGGCAGATAATGCGGTGTACTAGGTATGTTTTGGTTTTCGGTTGTTCAAAATAATTTTGAACAGATTGATTGCGGAGAGTGACGATACACAAGACGGAAATTTGTGGAGAAATAGATTGACAAATAGAAGGGCCGACCCTGAATAAGACAAGGAAGAAGCAGAAGAAGGAGTACATTTAAAAATACATAATTTTCTGTGCGGGAATTTTAGTCACTGTTCTTACACAATTTTGCTCTCCGTGACTTTATTTTGTGTTGCTAAATGTTTATGTTCTCTGTATGCTCTTAGTTACCATCAAATTGCCTAAATATTTAAAACTGACATATCTAGTTTATATGTCGACCATATCAAGCAATATGTTAATGAAGTATACCAATTTTCGTTATCCCTGTCTTTGGAACATTTATTCTAAAATGTAATTTTATTCTAAAATTTACATTTAAATCACCCCATTAAGTGTGTCAACATATTCGTTGTCAGAATCGAAGAAAACTTTTATTTAAAATTGTTCTGGTATACTTAGCGTGTTTAACGTTGTGTAATACAGGACACGGTCAGATGCTGGTCGTCTCTTTAACCAAATCGTTCGTGCCCATTGATTAACCTTGACAAAAATGATTTAAAGCTAGAAGTTGTTGTCTGTTGGAATTGGAAATAAGAGTTATTTATTAACTGCATACTTTTACATCCCCACGTGAATGTTGTTTTCAGTATATAATTTTGAAAGCGGTTCGTTCATTAACATTTGATAGTCAATTTGTATTGACTGCATTAAAATATTGTGATAAAGTATTTATATGATAATTTATTACAGTGAAATTTCTATATTAAAGAGTATATTTAATTTGTTTGGATTTTATCTGTATTTATATATCACCACTCTTATATAAGAGGCGAAATGTGCAAAACGTTTTTGAAATAATGTTTGTAATTACCATATACCGACATAAATAAGAAAATTCTTTAATATTCAATACAGAAAATATATACTTACTGTTAAAGCTATTCCAACTGTTGCTGAAAATGATCCAGCTTTAAAGTCACCAGTATTATATTTAACGAGAAAAGATGTTTTTCCAACACCAGAATCGCCCAACAAAATTGTCTGTTATATATATATATATATATATATATATTTGTCAGAGTGAAAAAAAAAGAGAAGAGAAAATATCATTTAGTAACAATCCAAAATGGAAAATTATATAAATAAAATTAAAGGAAAGGTGTAATCCTTAGAGTGAAGGTACCTTGTGTACAATGTTTTCATCAAATTCATTATCTTCATCAATTTGATAAGATTTCCATCCATCTTCACGACCATCATTACTATAATCACCATTAACATTTTGTTTGCTTTCATCATGATAACCACCGACAACACGATCCACAACACCATCCACATCACCATCAACACCACAATTATTTTCACTATTATCATTTTCATTGAAATATTCATTTTCTAGCGCATACATTCGTAATGCTTCCTTTGGCGGTTTATATCCAGGATAACCACTTGGCGATGGTGTTCGATTTTGTTGTTCATATGAATTCTTTATTTTCATATTATTCGTTATATTTAATGCTCCTGCACTGTCTTTATTAAACACTTTCGTTTTCAATTTTGAATTATTTATTTCATAGTCTGAGTCCTCAAAAACATCATCGCTCATACTATCATCGGTTGTCATATTTTAAATTATTTTTAATTATTTTGCAGAAAATTGTGTACTAAATAGATTTTTATGTCTATGGAAAATCTATGATTTTATCATATAAATGTGTGTGCCATCTAGAAACAATTTTCCACATTAAATTTTCACCACAATGCTAGTGTAAATTTTCACTATGATGCTAGAGTTATGCGTGTGGCGTCTATTTAAATTTTCATCTGTCAGAATATGTTTTGTTTTGATTTTCCAATTTTGGAATGTTTTCAATTTAATATTTAATTAATTTTTCGCTTTAAAACCACCTCATTACACACAAACTAAATATATTTTTTTATTTATTCATTTAATATTTTACTTTTTAGTTATTTTTACATAAAACTAAAATTTCCCGTTGAACCATGCATATATAAATGAGTGTATGTATTGTAATTTAGAAACTATTTCCTTATTTACAATTCCAAATATAATATATTAAAAAAGTAAAGTCGATAATTTTTATTGAACTCTTACAATAGTAATTTTCCTTTTTTTGTTATTAATTTTTTAAAAATTAAAAGAAAAATGTAAAAATTACACCCAAAATTAAAAGAAAAATGTAAAAATTACACGAACATATACACTCGACGATAATATTTTTATATGTACAATATGTACTATCGTTCAAGAAAAACTACCAATTTTCACGTCGATCTTACTAAATTCTTCTTGTACTGTTGAATTTCATATGGAAAAAGAGAAAAAATATTGGAAAATTTCAAATGAAAATGGGTATATGATTACATCACTGAGGGGGAATGGTATTGTATTTATGTACAAAATAGTATATATGATATGATACATTTAGTTATATATTATGTACAATATTATGTGAACGTCCTACGACCTATTTAGTAAATAATCAAAATTGTGTATATATTAATACAAGTAGGATTGTACAGTTTTCGGGAGTACGTTGATAAAAACTTCACTATAAAATGAATTGAAATTTTAATACTATACGGGGGACAGTAAATTTAAATTAAAATATAATTAATTCAGAAGGTAATGTTGATCAGTGAATTAAAATATTGATGAGTGTCGCACCGTGTTATTGATGAGAGAGAGAGAGATTAAATAAATATTACAGAGAAGTCTAAAATACTATAATACTGAGATTGATAGAGTTCAAATGATATTTTGTATATATTATCTGTTTCGTTCAGATCAACTGAAAAGTTCGACTTATATCAATGGTGTTGTCATCATCATATTGGCAACATTGAAATTTTTACTCA
The DNA here is from genome assembly GCA_027564355.1 of Penthetria funebris. Taxonomy (NCBI): domain Eukaryota; kingdom Metazoa; phylum Arthropoda; class Insecta; order Diptera; family Pleciidae; genus Penthetria; species Penthetria funebris. The sequence goes on along the minus strand of JANSTX010053959.1, from coordinate 2,145 downwards.
ATGTCGATGAACTTCACTTTTTATCCATGAACAGTTTTAAACTATATTATGCAGATAATCAGTAAAATGAGTGACAATGCAACTGCATTGTCACTCATATTACTGATTATCTGCAAAAGATAGTTTAAAACTGTTAATCTGTTAAATCAATGAAATGTGTGATCATATTCTAAAGTCAACTCAACATTTCATATGTGCTGCAATCGAATTCATACGACTATAGATTACGATACATGCATCATCTAAAATACTCGGCTTCAAATTATATTTTATTGAAGAAAACTCAGTGATAGTCAAATCTATAACATTCAAAATGTGAACTTTTGAAATTAGAATAAAATGACGCGTACATAATTCCATGGCGATATGTCAAAGCAAACTCAAGTTATCGTCCACAATATACATGGGTGGTACTTCAAGGAGTAATCCGATTAAGCTTATACTCCTACACATTCTTTCAATTATAATATCAGTTATATATGTAAAATTTTAAGTTTGTATATATTATACTAACAATTTTAATCTAAAAGTAGTAAAAAGTTTGTATGGGAGGTACCTGAAGGAGTACTCCAATTTCCTCATCTTCGAATTTAGCCTTAAAAAATTAGATAAAAGTGACACGTGGAAAATTTTATAGCGATAGCGCAAAGCATTCTCTTGTATTGTCTTTGATATTATACATCCAATTTTAATCTAAAGGGAGTAAAATGTTTGTTTGAAGGTGTACTCCAATTTTCCTCATCTTCGAACTTAGGCTCAGAAATCAGATAAAAGTGACACATGCATAATTTCATGGCGATTTGTCAATGCAATTTCAAGTTATCGTACATAATATACATGGGGGGTACTCCAAGGAGTAATCAGATGAAACTTATACTCCCACATATTTTTTCAATTATAATATCAGTTATATATGTAAAATTTGAAGTCTATGTATTATACAAACAATTTAATCTAAAAAATAAAAAAAGGAATAAAGTTTGTATGGGAGGTACGTGAATGAGTACTCCAATTTTCCTCATCTTCGAACTTAGCCTCACAAACCAGATAGAAATGACACGTGCAAAATTTCATAGCGATATCTCAAAGCATTCTCAAGTTATCGTACGCACAACTTTTTTCAACTTTTTTTTCAATTATAAGCACTTCTATGTAATTTTTTTTTTCTGAAATGTTTATTTCTTGGCGTTACCTGAACGGAATCAAATACAATAGACCCTTGGAACTTCGTTCCCAATAACAGGTATTTTTTGGTACAATATTTTCAACATTTCTTGTTGCCGTCCATCATCTCTAAACTGGGTTTAACTTAGTAAACTGAACGAACTTTGCCTATACAGCAGCTCATTAATGTACTCTACCCGTCTGTACATTTTCTGTGTCACATTTAAATAGACATTATTGAATAAAATTGAGCATTTTGTTCTGTCACACTTTCCGATAAATTTTCTTAGCTGCCGTTTGATTTCACTAATGATATTTGAGTTTTCAACGTGTTATACCTAATCCGCAATATTTTTGCGCTTTTTACAATTTCTAATGAGTAAAAATTGTTTGTTCGTAGATTCGGTACATATTTTATATTGGTGTTGTTAATTTTGTATTTTACTTTTTCTGCATTATTAAATTTCATCATCAGTAAACCTTTCTATCATAATTGATAATATCATGAATACCTCGAACCAGTTCGCCTCAATATTGTCGAACATTATCATGCAACAACACACTAGATTTGTAAACTGTTACCCTATATAATCGCTTCAACTCAAATTTGGTCACATCATTTGTTTATTTCTCTTTCGTCATCAGAATTTCAACATTAAAATTTATAAGTTTCCGAATTGAAATGTAAAATTTGTCGTGAAGCGATAGCTCTATGCATAGAAGTTCAGAAAGCGAAGTTATTTAATAGTTAACTTTCTCATCGATAATTAGTCAATCAACTTAACTTTTTTATATCAAGAAAAATAATTGTAAATTTTTCCCTTCAAAATGTATGTATTCTAATTGAAATATATGTACAAAATGTATTAGTTTATTTACATGAATATGGTGATAATATGAACATTGTTATTGTCTAAAAATTATATGTTGGTTTATATTGACCGTCATCAGTTGATGGATGTGTTTTAAGCCATTCAAGTA
>JANSTX010053948.1:0-11428 GCA_027564355.1 Penthetria funebris | reverse complement strand
GAACTTTGATATAAAATGTTTTTTTTTATTTTTTTTAACTGAATTGAATGTGTCACAATTCCTGTCTTTTTATTCATTTAAAAAATATACTTAATCATATGCTAATTATAAGAATTTAAATGGAAAATGTTTAACAAATGTGTATATATGGTCAAGATTCCTTTTAAATGTTCTAAATGAAAATCATCTTTTATTATTATACATGTAGCTATTATATATGCATATATACAATGGGAAACCATTATGTATGTGGGAGGAGGGGTATATATATATATATCTATCTATATATGTATATACAAAAATTATTTGTATTATTAAGTTTCTTAATCAAAAGTATCTCTTGCTTGTACAAGAAAACCATTAGTTATTGTTTTCGGAAAGTATAAGAAAATTCCACTGCTATTATATGCCATTAAGCCAAGAAGATAACTGAAAACAATACGAATGAAAATACAATGAAAAAAGAAAATTCATTTTATCGTAACAGCAAAAAATAAGCACTGTATAAAAGAAAATGGAAAAAAATATAAGACAATACCATAAACAGTTGATGTATGATATTTTCTATATTTTTTTTTCTTTTTTATTATTATTATATTCCCAGAATTATAATATATGTTTCTTGTCCATCTATCTATCAACTGACGATATGGGAAAATATATGTAGTAGGTCACAGAAATCAATTCTGATATGACATCATTACAAAAAAAAAATCCTTATAAAATAATTTCGCATTGTCATCAATGAATCATCTATATATGATATAATTAGCATACATTTTTATGTTTAGAAAATATCATTAGTGTTTCCTGAATTAATACAATTCCTGGAAAACATCCCACATATAGTTTACAACGTGTTTGCTATTTTCTACGCGACCTATATTAAAATAGCACTGTATTTTAATATTTTGCAGTTCCGCACATGCAATTTCACAACCGATTCCGTTACTGAATCTGATGAGACTATCAGTCTTATATTGTTATTTTTATATTGGGAGTGACATTTGTCCCCATAAAATATTGTGCCTTTCTATCAAATGTACGGATATAGCAATAAGCAACAAATTGTTGTATTATATTATTCAAGTATTTTCATACAAATTTAACTCATTCTGTGGATAGGCTCTCTAAGAAGAAACTGCATGTATGCATTTATTAATCGTTAAATTTTGAAATTTCAGACAAATAATCTATATATTATTTTCTCGTAGTATATATTGACAATCAATCTTACAATCAATAAAAACAATATATTCAACGTGATAAACGATCTATAATAATAGTATTTTATTAGACACTTATAGTACAATAATAAAAATAAAGGAGACAAAACTCGACAAATCGTAATCAAAATTACGAAAATTTGCAATTTCAAGTATTTCCATTGAAAAGGATATTATAAGATTTTAGGATGAGAAAATGGAAAATCTCAAGAGGGAAAATATATATAAAGTAATTTAAATAGTAAAGTGGAAATGTTTTAATTAAAAATGAAAAGATTTGTGTAACGATTTATAATGGCAAATAATTTAATATGAATAGGATCTTAAGATAATTGAAGAAAATATGGTTTTATTTGAAATGGAATATTAAAGTAGAAAAAGGGGCAAGAAATCTGTTTCATTCTGCTATGAATATATATATATTTTATTTTACACCGTGCCTTAAGATGTTGTATTGAAATGGTGAATGAAGTGATAGACTAACATCTTCAGGTTGATCAACCTATATTTACCTACCCACGGTTATTATGCATTGTCACTGCTAACTCGTATAATGTTGTGTGATCGAGGCTAAAAATGTGGCGGTAATGTAGTATTTTGCGATTACCCCAACAAACTATAGGTAGCTAGGAATTTATGCATCACTTTATTGACATATTTTAATATATGACCGAGAATTATATTAATCAATTCCATATTTGCCAGTTGATAGATTTCAATTAATTGTAGTTTACATTTGATGTTATATGAATATTATTACCATTCTAATGCCGAGCTATGCACCCTAAGAGTGTAAAGCTAAAGCTGATGATGATTTTATCTCTATCAGTATGTAATTTGTTGTTGTATCGATAATGTGTATTTTTTGGATGATTGTGTTTGTATGGGATAGTGTCTGGAACTACTTTTCATTTAATCTTACAATCTAGAATATATTAAATTTTGCTGTATGATCTTTTTTTTTTTTTGCTTAATATTCTAATCTACTTCTGACAAGTTTTTTTTTTTATACTCGCACTACTTGTGCACTAACGTATGCTATTGATGTTTTTTAAATTTATTTTTGAATGCAATACTAAAAATGTATATCAGTTTTTATACTTTTTGTCGTGTTTAGTGGATTTTTTTTTTACTGTTATCTTATTAATTTTCATTCAAGCTTTTCTTTTTTAAAATTCAACTGGTTTCTAATAATTTAAGAACAATTATGTTAATAAAGATTTGTGTTAACTCTACTCATATTTAATCAATTCTTTCTAACGAAAATAAAATTAATAATTTTGAATTCTATAACACTTTTACGTACGGGTATATTCAATAAATACGTCTAAACTAATTATGGTTTAACGGATAATAGAAAAAATATATATATATATATTCCACTTCATATTTTATATACCCTCTTACATTGCATTGAATTTTATCGTTTCCATTCATGGAATATTCAATAATCAAGAATTTAATTATACATTACCCTGAAAATATTATCATCAAATTTAATTGAAGCCTCATATAATTAATTATTCGTAATATGAAAAAAAAAAAACACCAAGCAACAACTTTACAATTGCCTAAAAACCGCGAACTAAATCCTTAAGCAATATATCATTTCGCGTTTAACAATCATGAACCACCATTATTGTATAGAACCAAAATGAGCCAGAAAAAGTTGCCAAATCCCTCCTGCTCTAGTCTGTATTTATTCTTAGCGTGATATACGAGAGTTATATATAACTACTCGTATATATATATATATATAGATATCAAGAAAGTATACATTATGAATAAATTATACATTGTATATATACGTAATGTATATTCTTACATCAACTTGTTGTGACCAAAATAAAAAAAAGTTAACAATAGCTCATAATTAATGATATTTATCCATTACTAAGCCAAAATACTAAGTGTAGTCAAGAAGTCTGTTTTTCCTCATACTTTTACATTTATTATAATAATAGTAGTATGGCTTTTGTATATACGACCCATATTCATTTTATTTAATATATATATATATATATGAAGAATTACTGAGCACTTTTCAGTTCTCTGAGGAAAATTGTGTACGAATTTTTACAGGAATTTTCTTTATACTCGTATGGTAAAATTTATTAAAAATTATAATCATTAATTTTTTTTTATCATTACTCTTTAACCGCGTGCTATAAATGGGAATCAGCGTAACAACACATTTTTTTTATTTCATTATAAAGATTTCTAAAAGGAATAATAATGAATAGAATAGCATTTTACATATAAAATGATATAAAATAATGACAATCCACAATCAATACAGAATTTCAAGAAAATAAATAGGCTTTCTTCTTCTTCTTTTTCTGAAAACCCTAGCACTGATTTATTATTTTTCAAATTATTCACCAAATTTTCTCAATATTATTATCGAAAGTACCCTCACATTTGCCTACACAATGACACGGCGTCTCTTCGTCTTCAGACTTACTGCGTATTCAGCACCAATACCAATTTGTATTTGTATTTGTTTTTTTTTTTTTTGTTGTTTTGTTGTCTTACTAAAAGATTATCTTTCTATTCTAATTAATTTTTCTTTGTAAAATATAATCTGCTTCTTACTATCATTGCTGTTGACATTATCATGTAATCAGCTTCACTGTCTCTGCCAATTTGGACATACTTGGTCAGAGTTGATTCTTGACAATAATTTTGTACCGCCCGTGTGTTATCCGCATATTATTTGACTATGGATGTCATAATCTGTGATGTTTTTCAGCATGTTTTCCAAAAATCCTAAGTCGTGGCAAATACTTTTTTTTTTGCTGAAACTAAATATGTGTGACGAAGATTTATCATCCCTAAATCAGGAATACGTGTATTACTCTGTTTTACATTCATATACGAATAAAACTAATATGCGAATATATATATATACCCAAGTTTAATGTGGACTAGGAAAGCAGACTTTTTATGTGTATAGATAGAAGCAAGATATCTGTGCGTATTTTTGTATTTTTTTTTTTTGTTTTGTGAAAATGCTTTGTCGTAAAATCAAATGGTATAGCACGCCCTATCAAACCGTAAAATTACATTGCTTTTCCTTTCCTTTTTTTTTTTTTTTTGTATAAGATAAAGCTGATAAGACAACAGATTAATGACCTGATATATACGACTTTAGTCTCAAAATGACCAAAATTATGTTGTTAAGTTAAGAAAGAAAATATATAGACCTTTTTCTATTGGTTAATTCAACCAAATGGTATCTCTCTTCTGTGCGCTTTTAGTAATTTTCTGAAAGTGTATATTTCTTAATTTCTTAATATTAGGAAAGAAAAATTATAGTAAAATGTTTATAGTGTCAATCGTTATTTATTTAAATCTTATCTCTTTAATCGGATTTATAAATTATCTCTTGGATAAATTTCAATTCTAAATTAACCCTTATGGAATTTAATTATACCAATTATATTTTTGTTGCTTAAAGCTTAATTATCTTAGTCATCTGTGTACCCATCTACAATATGCACAATCTTTTGTTTCGTGTCTTCCATTCACTCATTTCAGATTAGAGCTATTTTTATTGACAATATATAATGTTATACATATGTTTTCAAGTTATGTGACTACTTGTATATCCAATATAATGCGTTCTAAAATTTGAATAATCTTGAAATGAATGTCATTGAGTTGCTTACTTCACACCGTGTTAGTTCATCGTCTTTTGTTGTTATGTGAGTTTTCTTTGTGGTAATTCTTGGAATATTATCTTTCGGCTTCAGAAGATTTTCATATGGTTCTTTCCATATTTTTCTTTTGTTTTTTTGACATAAGCATTTAAGTTTGTGTTTTTTTTTTTTAACAGAGAAGAAGTATCTTCTTTTTTATCATTTGGAATTCTATAAACCATAAATTTATGTAAGACTTATAATCACATAATATGGGTTAATTTTTATTCTAATTCGTAATCAAATGATGTTAGTTTTCTTATCTACTAAACATTAAAGTTTGGGTGGTTTATTTCTAATTGAATCTTCATAGAGACACTTATTAGGCTAATGAACCATATGCATAACATACTTTCAGGTTATATATACCGTGTAGTATCAGATGGTAAGTACCCATCTGATACTACATACTACATATGTATATATACACATATAGTATATATATATATATATATACACATATAGTATATATATATATATATATATATATATGTGTGTTAATTCAAAGATTTTCTTATTAATTTTCTTTGTATTTAATAATATAAAATAATTTTCCTCATATTTAATATGCAACATATTATGTAAATGGAGAATAGGATGGTAAAGTATTTTGTGTTTATTTACAAAGTGGTTTTGAGAAGTTTACCTTTTACCCTCAAGAGAATTTCTAGTTTTAATCCTTTAATTACATTTTAACCTCAAAAAGACTTAAGCTTATTATAAATATTTGATAATTTTACGCAATAAATATTAATAATTAATCATAAATGTATAAGATATGAGTGTTGGTTAGAATATTGTAATCTTTTGAAATATATGAACTTTATGTATATATATACAAGTATATACCTAACTGATATAATACGTCTGTTGATATTGCATTGTAAATAATAATTTTATACTTGATTTTTATTAATATAATTAAGTTCTTTCGTTAGATTAAACTAATAATTTGCTAACTTCAATTGTAAAATGACATAATTTGTTGAAGTACCTTTTTTTTTTTACAAATAATGAATGCCTTGTTTTTTACGTTTTCAAATTAAAATTCTATAGGACATTATAAAAGATTAAAATGTTTTTCAAATTATTTTTTAAATCTCTTTTCGTTCAACCTATGGCCAATGTTTAGAATCATATTTTATGAAATCAATTAAGCAAGACAGGCAGAGATAAAGGAAAGCATGTGATTATAAACCTGTACGAAATGTGCAATTCGCCACAAACTTTTATAGTTTAAGTAGGGATTGAAATTGGCAACAACTGCACTGCGTTAGAAATGAATTGCACAACTATACAGTTCTATAAACGCTTCATCGATACTTTATTATTTTTCCATAAGATATACCAATTGCCTCTTTCACTATATTTCTACTTTCTGACGTTGTCCAGAACTTATTGTCCTCCATATGCTACATTTTGTAACATTACCGATCTTTGTTTCTTATTTATTCTTTCTATAGTATATTTTACGGCTTCAAAATATTTTTAATGATCAAATGGCATTGCCCAGAATTTATACTCCCAGGTGTTTTATAATTGATTTATGCATACAGTTAAACATGATTTAGAATATGTAATATTATAGAAGATGCAACGATGTAATGTACTCGTTGCCAATTCTATATGTATGTATTATGAAGAAAACCAGAACCAAAGGAGACATGCATGGATAATAATCGTATATACATATATCTGTATATATAGTTGTATGTATATACTCTAAACCATATTTTATATTCAAAAATTTGGTATAACACACTAAAACATTCAGTTATTCTAATTTATGCGATTTTCATTCATTTAATTCTAACATTCATTATAAATGTAAACCATAAATTATTTCTAGTTTATATATTGTCAAAACCAAAAACTATGGATTATTTTCTTCTTACATTATTATTACACAAAATTACTTGCACAGTGTACTCATAGAATGCATCTTGTCTATAAAATGAAGTATATATTTAATTTATATTGTCATTAGACGACAACAGAATTGTGATGAAATTAAACATTCAAATGATTTACTTCAAGAATTAAAATAAAGTGCGGGCGACCCAAAATTTCTATTCGCGTGCTATGCAAATTTTTGTGATCGGTTCTGACAAAGCAAATACTTATCCAAAAGTTTTGATTGTAGTACATTTATTATAAAATAAGTTAAACTATATTAAATTTGTTCGTGACTGATTATTTAATATTATATTTTTAATCATGATTTTGAATTGTACGCGATAATTGTCACCTTTGTTTATTAGTATAAAAATTTTCCGCAATTACCAAATTGAACGTTGCCCAATATTAAGAAGATTCTATATTCCTTACACTTTCTTACTTAATGCAATGTGGATAAAATACTTTTATCTGCCTGTCACTAGAAATTTTATGGTTAATATTCATGTTTACTAAAATGAAAATAAATAGTCTATACGTGGTCTGAAAATGTACTGAAGTGTAGAAAAAAAAAACTTTGTGTAACTAATAATTGCAACACGTGTTAATTAATAGATAATAATGTTGAAATGTATTTGCAATAATAATTAATGATTGTGTGGACTCAAATGCGCTGACTGATATGATGATGTTGATGTTGATATTCTGGAAATGGAATTTAAAGTATTTTTTGTGTTACACATTAATAGCGAATAATTTCTAGAATACATGTCAGTTTTGTGAATACATTTTAGACAAGTGATTAGTTATTGGAAATTGAAAACTCTCGTATTCAATTTTAGAGAATAAATTTCCTGTGACCCTCGTGCCTTTTATATACAATTTTCATATTTTAATTTTCAATTTCTAAATGTAATTAGTATCGACTCGACCACATCTATGTCATTCAGAGCATTTACTTGTGAATCGAGTTTTACATCAACATCTTGAATAAATTCACTTATCGCATACGTATTGTGAATATAATATTATATACACTAATCGATAGTGTTGTATCGTACAAGGATTGTGTTAATACATAATTAATGATTTTTAAACTTATCGGGTAATATTTATTTTTGATAATCATCATATCCAATATTAATACGTATAATAATAATAATAATAATGGATACGTAAATGGGTGCATATTTACATTCACCCATAAAATGAGTTTCCCTATAAAAAGAAAAGTACATAATTTTCATTTGTGAGTTAAATATATGAATACTTTAATAGTTTTTTTTTTTTCTTTTTTTTCTATAATATATTGTTTTTTTCTATGTAGGCTAAAATTTTCCTCATATTAATTTTAGTTTAATTCAAATTTAATGTAAATAGTCATTAACCATACTTTACTTAATCATTTAATCAATTCAGTTTCGTATAACATAACATATTACTTTTATACATAAAAGGTTAAAAGGTAAATCAAAAAGCAATTATTTTATATAAAAAATTTATTTACCTTTTATTATATTTGTATACTTTCTCATATTATAATTTTTTCACATTTTTTTTTTTTTAATATTTATTTTGTCATCATAATAAACAATTTTTATATCGAAAAGGATCCCCTTCATCATTTGAAAAATTTATATCATTTTTATCAAAGTCATAAATTCAAGCGCATTACATGCAAATATATCTGTAGTTTATCCATGAATAAATGCTTCATAAAACTGCAATATTAAGTGCACTTCATAAATTTTCAAAGAATATTATCGACGAAAAAGGAAAAGTAAATAAATAAAATAAAAATCCTGTATAATATTTAAGTTGTACGGAAAATGGAAGGTAAACTATATAGGAGATAATGATTCTTAAATAATATAAATTCGCGATGAAGGTAAAATAATAAGAAAGTAAACCTCTACTGTTGTACGTAGTACTATTTATTATCTTTATTGTAATTTGATTATTTAAAATAAATTAAATAGATGTGGTATTATATATATTTTTGTAATATTGAATGAAATTAGTTCTTATAACGTTACAACATCATCACATCATCTTCACTTTTACGCCACAAGTACATTATGCGCGTCAGTACAATATCATTTTGTCATTTTCAATTCACTTGAAACATCAAATTTTATTTCCGAAAAAGTATCATCTAGTCGCTTTAAATTGCAGCCAATCTAATTTGTTGGTCTGCTGTTTATACACCAAGTTTACAAATAACACAGTAAAATTATATTTTGTACACAACCACTCGTCATAATTGTATTTCCGATGACACCATGGGAAACTAAATATAAGTTGAGTAACCTTTTCCACTTACACGTTGCAAATTTGAGCGAAACCTACAGCCTGAAAAATGGATTGGAACGTGCTACAGATCAGAATGTACAATTCAATCCAGTACGCATAATGGCTGTATGATCCGCGATCTTTATCTTGACTAGCAGTACAGAATCTTGCACTGTGAAATGATTAGTGATCCATTTAATATACATTTAGATGTTAAGTAGGAATGTATTTTGTCATCAATATTGTCACTGCTCATCGTAATTTAGATTACGACAAGGGTATAATGTAGGGCGCTCTATATCATGATTCGCAATGTACAGTTTTGCATCGTTGATGGCTTGGTAATATGTTTGATGTACATTTGTATTATGACGAAATTTGTTTGCTATCGCACTCGGTAAATGTTGGATATGCTGAATAGAGTTTGGCAATCATCACACATTTCAGAAAAACCTAAAGTTGCGCATTTTTAAAATTAATCGTTTATCTATTTGCAGTCGCTAAACTATCACAAATTTAAGTTTGTTGTTGTTAAGCATATGGTAAAAAGGTTAATATATAAACATATTTTTGATATTACAAAATAAACATAGTTTCATTTATAGTTTGTTTTTTTTTTTTTTGCGAATACTTATTAACCTTTCCCAGAAAAATTTACTAATGATCTTCTACAAATGAGCAGCTTTAAGCAATATGTTTTTTTCGACATTTAATAAATTGTAACTTATTTCATTATTATTTGATCACTTTATGTTTGTAATAAAATTCGATATTGGAACACATACGAATATTACTTTCCGACCCAACTTCTCTTGTATACACATCTGATAAATATATACGTGTATGCTTTATCATTTTGTCATTAAACATTAAAAACCAATTTTATAGCATGACTCCTGAAACTTCCTTTTTAGATTTTCTCGTCATTTTGTTGAATTTTTACTATAATAGTAAATCCAACTAATTATGAAAACATTATATTTCTTTTTCCTGTAAAATATTATGCAAATGTATACTAAATACATTAATTACAATAGCTTTGATATAAAAGAAAATTTGAAAAAATAAATTTCCGCTTCTATTTCCTTTTTAGATTTCATAAACCATTTACTGTCAATTAACGACAAAAAATATTTGTATAAGATATTTAAGAACAAACCCTTTTCTGGTAAAAGTTGAAGATTTTTTTTTTTTAATATACAAGTTTTATATACATCATGTATATATACGAAGTATATAAAGGATTTAGTATTTATTTACATAGAGAACCATTTTCAGTTTTAATATGAACTTTTGTACTTTTACATCATCATCATTATACCATAATTTGTGTGCTTTAAAAAAACCATATTCAAAAACTTCGTTTAACCCATCTCTGCCATCGGCATAATTCTAAAACTTATTACATAAAACTTAGTGATATTTTTAAAATTTATTATTCAAATAAGTACTGATAATTCATTTCTTTGTGTTCTGCAATATTTTCAAAATCCATAAAACATTAACAATTTTTTGTACATCAGAACTGCTTCAAAAAAATTTATCTTTTTAAATTCCGCTTAAAGTAATTTATTATTTAATTAGAGTAGGTATTTGTAAACCATTGAAATGATCTTCAATATTCAGATTAAATAAAATGAAACGAATATTTAGTTATACTATACATGTAGATTTTATTCCATAATTCCTCAATGTGTACACCATGAAGAAGAACTTACGTCCAATTATATTCACAAAAAAAATATAATAAATTCATATAGAAATTTTGTCCTTAAATATGGAAACCAGACAACATTTGCATACTTAACATGATGAGTGGACAATCAAGTCAAGTACTTTTTGGTTATGCTGGATGGTATAGACGTTTGTGCTTGTCATAATTTAAAAGTGTTGAGTGGTTTCTGTTATTTTGAAGCTCTAATAGAAAATTTTCAGCATTATAAGAATTTTGCATAAGATATTATAGTGTTTTTCATATTCATTAATTTAACCTATATTTCTGAATTAACTGTCTTCTGTAGTTAAGTTATATTTTTATACTAACGGTCCTTTAAAGATTTTACAACAATAGGCAATATACATGATTCTTGTCGTCTAGAGGGATGTTGGGGATCTGAATACATTTTTTGTAAATCCAATTTCGTATTCTTAAAGTTCAAATTGTGGAAAAAGTAAATTTGTAAAAAATTCATCATGCATTTGATCAATTTCTAGCATTTCTTTTACATTATTAAACGTAGAATCTTCTCAGGGTGCTTCTCTTGTCGTCTGAAGGTCTGTCCAAGCTCTGAATAAATTTTATGTAAATCACAT
>JANSTX010053937.1:0-11428 GCA_027564355.1 Penthetria funebris | reverse complement strand
TGACTACCGCCAGATTCTATTAAGCATACCTAACATTTGCCGACTATTTTATATCCGAAATTTTGTTTTAGCACCACCATCAATTGTCCGGAAACTTCCTAAATATTGATACTCCTCTACTCCATCTATTTGCTAATCGATTGCTAGTAAACATTTTGTAGAGGTACCAATATCTTTATTAGTTTCGTCTTTAAAACATTGATCTTTGTTAACTATGCTACATGTAACATAATATATCGCAATGTTTATAGCCGTACCCGTTCAGTGATAATAAAATATTATACTCGTAATGTGTTTGCCATTTATTTTTTATTTTTATTTTTTTGTTTTAATCTTTTAAAGATAAAAAGGAACATATTTTCGCATTTTATGTGTACTACACAATAAAATGCAATAATTTACTTTTTGTTTTTTAAGATAAATTTCGTTATCAAAAATATTTTACTAATTAAATGCAATCAATCCTAAATGGATAATATATAGGATTTTTTTTTTTGCAAATAATTTGTATATGCATTCTGATTAAGAAGAACAACTTGTGGCAGTGTTCGGTCCCTTTTATCAGTATCTGCGGCGTCGATACTGGGGTCACTCAGTTCGAATCCCTCTAGATATATATGTATGCATCTAGTAGCATTAGAACCTATATAGGATTGCAGAATATATTTCAGGCCGCCATTTTTGTTTGGGCGATATTTGTCAGTTGGCATTTGACAGTCGTAGAGAGTAGTCGATAATATATTACTACCATGACAAATGGTAGTAAAATGCTAAACTATTACAACGGTAGACCTGACTTTGAATCCCATTGTAGACAAAATTTATTTTAGTAAATTTATCGGTTTGTCACATAATTGGAGTTGACAAATTCCTTGCCCTATGAAAGTAGCGGATAAAATAAACATCTATCCGTCATTTGGAATTTAATATACTCTCTTTCGACATAACAGATAATATAAATTATATAAAGTGATTACTGTATTTAAAAAAGCCTACTTAAATAAATGTACTCAAATGTAAAAAAAAAAAAAAAACTAAAGTCTTAGCAACATGTTGAAGTCCTCAAAATATTTTATTTAAATAATTGTTCAACACGTGAAGAAAGTTTGTTTTTTTTTTGTGTTCATTCATCATGTAATGAATAATTTTAAAAATTTGCATAAACTGGAAGATAATTGAAAGTCTGGGCGACAATGCAGCTAAAGTACGCCACAAAAATTTAATGTAATAAGGCATAATATTGGTGAATGTCCGGACACCTCTTCTCGACGTCGCACCCAAGAATTGGCAAAGTCTCACTCATGAAAATTTGTTAAAACTTTTCAAAAAAAAATGGCACCTGTACTCGGTATAAAATTCAATAGACACAAAAACTACAAGAAAATAATCATAAATACGGTGACGAAGAGTACATTTCGAGCTAGCAATAGTTTTGTTAATAATCAAAATACTGAAAATTCATCAATTTGATAGACCAACGACCATATTTTTTTATTTTTTTTTTTTTGAATGTTGTACATCAATTAAATAAATTGGGTCTACAGCATAAAGTGGTTCTAAAAAAATGGTGCCACACAGCTTGTGATACGATGCAAATGTTACGAGAAAATTTTCCCAGTTAAATAATGTCTAAATTGGTAATATCGACTGCCTTCCACGAGACGACCCCCTAATTTGACCACTTTCGATTATTTTCTGATATGTTACTTTAAGTGCAAGATGTGCATCAACAAACTAATACTGATGCTTAAGAACAATATACGAAATGCTTGAAAGATGTCGCATTTGTACAGTGAGCAGCGGCGGCCACTTGATCAACATCACATTCTAAACACAATGTTATAGACGATATTATTATCAATCAATAAAAGCTAAATTATGAAATTTTGTTTCATTTAATAGGAATATTATACGATCTTTAAATATACATATATATATTCGTAAATAATATTGAATAGAAAGTGCATAGACATTAGGGCAGAAATCATATCCAAACCCAAACCACATTTTCATCTTTCCACATTTCAAAATATATGTAAGAAGAGTGAGAATGAGAGAATTACATAAGGATGGTTGATGATGATAATGATGACTGTAAACTTATCTTCCACATAGTTTACATTTAATGATAATTCAAATTTCTTGCAGTGATTTAAGTTTTATGCAGATAACTGTTCTATGTCAATATTATTTTCTACATTTTATTATTTACATTTATTTAAATTTAAAAGTACGTGTAAAGTAATAAAATAAGTGCACATCACCCAGTTTTACACTTGTCAATATATAACTTGTAGTGAGTGCATTTAAATTGTATTTCCTGTACAATTTTAAATAGACCCGTCAGTATGACGAAATAACGAAAATAGACAAATTTCGTTAATTTAATTTCTACATTTCCTATTAAGGAAGAAAATACTATTAAATTTAATAAGTTTCTGTACACACCTTGAATGATCTGGCCCTTTTATTTTTTTTTTAATTATTCCTAGAAACTAATTTCTTTTTTTTTATATTGCAATTTTTTTTTTTTTATTTTTCACTATAACTCAAATCTCATAGTAAATCAAAAAAGTACTACTATAAAAGCTATACTCGTATACGTTTTATTATAAATGCTAAATTTTCCTTGACACAAAATACCCCTGAACGATTCGAAAGCCCGGGAAAAACTGTTGAAGCCTGAAAATTCGGTGCCAGCAATTGTTGGTCTATTCCATCATTTTGGCTCAATCATGCGTAGTGTTGTATTCATTGGGGCTTTTCACAAGTTATACATATATATATATTTATATACGATGATAAGATGGATAGTGTGGGTACGTTGGTGTTTTTGTAATAAAAGAAGCAGTACAACGGTAGTAATGTTTTCCCATTGTTATTTTATGTAAACTTTGCAGTCTCGTACAACTCATAAAGTCGAACTTATTCTAATAGTCGTAAAATAAAATTATTATAAATGTTAGGCGTATTTAAAGCTTTAAGTTGTAGGTAAGTCATAAGCTTTTTCGATTAAACAGCTACAACTATTCAGCAACGTAAATGTTGCACATTCAATGTAGATTTTTCTTCATAATGACCATAGACTACAAAATGTCAATATCACAAAATATCTGCGTATTTCATTCACAAGTATATTTTCACGACGTTACTTCCAAAAGATATACCACTAATTATACATTCAATTACTCTGATATTAAAACATTGTAGTTGACTTGATACTGACATCTTAAAATATCTTGGCATATGTTTCACCAACACACTAAAACTGGGTCCAGACGATATTAAAAAAAGTAATTTGTAAATTAATTCACACACAATGCACCCAATCCTAGAGAAACCAGCAAACTTGATAAAAAAAAATTCTCTGCTACAAACAACTAATTTGCCCATAAATGACATATGCATTAGCTTCTTGGTCTTCAATTGCTTTACATCAAATTGAGGGGATTCCAATCTTCGAACACAAGGTTCTTCGCTTGCTTACTGGTGCCAGGAGAACTCGAGACGATTATATGCATATATTAGTAACCACAGAATATATCATGTTGCTGGCATAGAAAGAATAAGTTGGGTGCAAGAGGCGTTTAGATTTTAAAATAAAATCAGAGATTCCGTAAATCCGATTCTCAACCGATGTGGAAGTAGCCCTGCTAGATTTGGCGAAACTATCAACTACAGAATCAAACATCCAATGAGCGTCTATCACTTAAACACCAATGACATACTCTATAATAATAACGGCTTATTAACGCTATATATCATCAAAGATTCAATTCTAACACTGAATTTGTATATAACATGGAACAAATTCATGAGTGCATATATGAAGCTTTTTAAATATAAATACATTCAAGTAGAGTACACTTCTGACTTACTATATTACGCATATCGTCAATCCCACTTTAACAATTATTGTTCGGTCCACATGAGCCATAATCACTACTTTACACTCATATATATATATATAAAAAAAAAATATATATGGAACGCCTACAGTGAGACATGATCACCACTTCTTCTCTTCTCCAATTTCTCCCTTTTACGAATAACTGTATATATAAACTAGATATTGTTTAATTGATCAACGCTTCAGTCTGGGCTCCGATGAAATCGATGAATTTTCCTTACATTTTCTATCCCTAATCTCCTTACACATTTCTAAATCAAAATAAACCGGTTTTACTTATCCTTTTTCCCGGTATTAGTGCTAAATCATACCTCACCAGCTCATGGTATTTATTTTCAAGAATACTTAAAAGTTCGATATTTGTACGACAACGCATCGTGCCCACAATGCTCACTTTGTGGGCACATAAAACATTCAAAGATGGAACTAATTAAGGCTAGTAAGTCGATGGCTTGTCTTTTCGAAGTGGACAATATAGTAAATTGTCATTGATGGAGTTGCAACGAATCAGAGAATTATCTCTGTTTTTACTCGTTTAATGACATTTATCAATTTATCGATATCTCAGTCATGTTTCCGATTTCGCTAAGACAAGATTCGGCTAGTTTTTATTGTCCTCCGTCCCTATAATTCAGCAGAAATAATAACTGGTAGACCAGATGCACGCAATTTTAATGCATCTTATGTAACAGTATCTGCATGCATTCGTGACATTATTTGGAGAAACAAGTTTATGTTGCTAGAAAAAGTAAAGTATGAATTTATAAAACATGCATCAGACCCATTTTAACATATGCAGTAAAGACCTTCAGTAATACGTTCAAAACTATACAATTTATTAGGACAACATGAATGAAGATATTACGTACTATCACCGAAGATAGAATCAGAAGTGATGAAATCCAAAACGAATGTTGAAAGATCGCAAATATTGTAATGAAACAACAACCAAATGGAACACGGCCTATATGAAGGCATCCAAAGAGATGTCTTGAAAGTATGGTAATCTGCATCTCAAAACTAAATTCTTAGAAAAACACAGATTTACGACCTAACGAAAGAAGAAGAAGAACATGGAGAAGAAGTTGTTTTTTTTCACAATTGTTTATTGAAACAGTGTAATAAAGGCGTCTTTCACATAAATTCGTATTTTTTTTATATGCCTTATTTCATCAAATATTCAACAAAACATAAGCTTGGATGGAGGACCATTACTATCATTTCAATACCTATACCTGAAAGAACTAAATAATCCACTACACTGGTATATAATTTATAGGTTACCTAGTTTATTGGTGATATATTTATCACCAATTCGACATCGACAAAACTGTTGGTGATATAATTTCTCAATCCAATAGTCGAATAAATGCCACAATATTTTACTTCCTTCATCATCATGATGATGATGATGATTATGAAGGAAGTAAAATATTCTTATAATAAATATTGAAGCCCCATACATATTCCATTACATAAATAGTATAATATAAATCAAGTTTTCAGTAGGAGATTAAAGGATGTATCTATGAATGAGAGAAGAAATGAACAACATTTATGGGATGTATATGTCTGTATTAACATATTCTAATTTCAGTTCTTCAGTCTGCATATATCTGGTTATGAAAGGAAATCAAACCTTAGATTAAGTGTGTGAAAAGAATAACAAAATAATTTTTGATTTTGATTAGATAGATCATTTTTCACTCTTTTTTTACATTAAAGTTCTCACACCCCGCTTCTATTATTATTATTATCAATTGAATTTCGTACCTTAGCATACACTCGTATAATAAATAAAATGAAAATCCCTATTGCAAAAAATAAACCCTTATAAATTGACAAAAAAATTTACATAAATTGGTAAATTTTTTTTTGGATTTTCTGTTCGTAGCAAACAGAAAAAAAGGACTGTAAGGATGAGAAATATATTATGTAGGTAGATACAAATGTAGAGATGAAGTCGTTGCCGCTTTAAAAAAAAAAAAACAACTAAATTTCCCTTAAAATAATAATGAAAATTCAAATTTTCAAATTATATATTCTTTCATACAATCAAGTTACATCTTATATTCACATCCCATGTATATGTAAAACATCAGATCATCAAATCCTTATCCTATACAATATGGCAGCGGGCATAAAAACGAGCACAACAATTATCAATTGAATAAATTTATACTCGTAGAATATTTCTTTAGGACTTATGAAAGCGTAATCACAAAGTAAATTAAATAGCTGATTTCATGATTTCAGAACTAAATCCAATATGATTTATACTGAGTGAGCTTGAAATATTTTGTAGAAAACATCGTACAAATAACATTTAATGGCTATCCCACAAAAAACAGTATTCGATTCTCTTTCGCATTTATTATTAAGTCAAGATGTGTATAATATACATGAGAGCATGGATCGCCTATACAAACTATCATCTGATATTTACCAGAATTCCGACTCACAGACTGACAGTGATACAATTATCGGTGACGTTTGATGTAGATAAACATGGCTCCTCGAAACATAATTGTGCGGTCATACATAAATTCATCATTTGAGGATTCAATAAATTACCGTTGAAATACAAAAAAACTAAGTAGAATATCCTACAATGATGCAGAGTACTATCAACAGTTTAATTGTGAATTCGGTTTGAAGCAACAACACGAGATCACGTATAATAATTTCAATGAGGATATGAAACAAAATAGGGTCATAGGCAATACCTACTCCTCAAATCCGTATGAATACTGCAAGTGGACACTTTTTCTAATAACGCCCCATTTTAATCTCTCGCAAAAGATATATGTAGTGGATATTTTATGATCTTGAAGTCAAACATTTTTTTCAAGACCTTAACGATAAACTTTTAAATGGTGGTTTTAAGTCTGTAATTGGATAGTCAACCATTTTTGTCGGAATTTTGTGGACATTTGACAATTTCCATACAATTGAAAATTTGTCGTTTTCACTTCTGTATATACAGGTGAAACTCTTTGGTTTTCGGGAAAGCCAATATGCGAACGAACAAAACTAACAATAAAGTACATCTGTATGTAGAACATTGTTTTGTTTTCACAATATAAAGCACAATTATTGACGAAATTAAATAGTGATCTTCTATTACCACAAAACCATGGTAATGGAAATATGTTTGTGAATTTAGACGATATTTTGTTTTTGGTATCAGTCGATCAGAAGTGTAAGGAGTTATTAAAATATTTAATTTACCACTTGTTTTGGTTCAGGGAATAGAAAATATGTTTACCCTTAAAAATTAGTGGCGCATTTCAAAAGTCTCCGAGTTACTAAATAAAAAACAAACTTTTTTTAAATTAACGTTAAGAGAAATTCCTAAATTGAATTTTACCAGCAGAATAAGCGTGAGATTTGAATAGTTGACGAGCAGGAATGTTAGGTGATATTTAAAAATTTAAGTTTAACACTTGTTTTGCTTTCGAGTATAGAAAATATTTTTTTTCCATGGAGCAGAATAAGATAAATAAAGTTTAACGCGTGACCACATAAGCGTTACCGTTTTTAAACTTAGAGTATTACGCGTATTATTATTCTGAAACAGAATGACTAATTCAATAAATAGTTTATCGATTTTTATTTACATTAGTGTTAGAGTATACATTAGTGTTAAGAGTGTTCATGCAAAAAAAATACTATTTTAAATTTAGTATCAGGCCACCAGGAACGATAGGTGGTATTAAAAATTTAAGCCTACCACTTATTTCGCTTCAGGGTATAGAAAATATTTGTTTACCCTGAATAAGCACCGGATTTTCATAATTTCAGGTACTTTTTATCGTGAATTTTATATAAATAGCATCAACGTATTTTACACAATTTTGAATTTCTATATCAGTAGATTCAGTATATCAGTAGATCATGATTATCAGAATGTAATTTTGTGAGAAAATGTTACAATATCTCCTAAACGTCTTAAAAGATATATGTTTGATGTCAAAACAAAAAAGACGCGTGCGTGTCGAGTGCATCTTCATATCATACTTTTTAATTTCAATCGTTCAACCAGAGATAATTTTATTCGTTCCCTAAAAATGTGCATTATTCCGTGAAGTCACATAAGCGCTTCCGTAAAAGCACACACGTTTTACTATGCGATATAACATAATAATAGAGTTAGACCACTAGGAATAATTATATTAAATATCTGATGAGGTAATCATGATCTATATAACTCTTCTAATCAAACTAACTGAAAACATAAAGTATTAAATTCAACTTACAAAAATTTGCCTAAATTTAATCATTGTTTATTTTATTAGAAACCTATTTATATGTACTCTTTAAAAAAAGAAGCACTGAATGTTATCTATTTTGCATACACCTACTCGAAGTGTTTATTGAAAATCTTGAAGTTTCATAAATTTATAGCATTCACGAAAATCCTTAATATACTTAAATTCTCTAGAGGATCAATAACGAAGATTTGACTATTACATTTGGGTTACTATCAATGTTTCCTATTGAACATTTTATTTCCGCTAAGGTTCACTTAAGTTACTTATTTGTACAATACGAGTATATAAGAGGAAAAAAAAATTGTAATAAAGGTTTCGGAAAACATTACAGAAAAGATTGTTCAAAGGTTTTGCATTCAACATATTCACCGTTCCGGCATTTTCGTTTTATATACCTGAATAATATTCAATGGAAAAGGATATACATATACGAATATGAAAGCAATTCCATGTAACAAGAATACGATTACATATAATCAGACTATAAAATAATTGTAAAACAAAGCAACAAATAATAACCCATAATCACTATTCGGAATGATAATAAGTATGTCAATTACTTACAAAAGCCTGTATAAGCATTAAAAGTAAAACTGGAAATATTGAATTCACGATAACCCATTTGCGGTGGAACCATACAACACATAACATTTCCAATAATAATTACTTAGAAAGTCTTTATATATTCTAATAGAAAACTAGTAATATAGAAATTTAGAGAACAAAAACTTCTAACAACTTATATGCTAGTAATTCAATAAATAAAGTACTATGTCATTGTTCATAAAGACTTATTTTCACAGCAATAATACTGAAAAATCTTATGCTTTGTTCATGTATTTAAATATTAACGTAAGCAAATTTAAAAAAATAACATCAGAAATGACATAAAACTGATATTGGTGGAAATCATTTCAATATCGGATTCCAATATCAATTAATTGCGATTATTCGATGAAATATTAACTAAAATTAAGTTTTCGAAAGTTTGGAAGTAGCATTTTAGCCATATTCCAAAAATACAATAAGCAGTAATTATTGCAACAATTATACACGATTATCTCAATCATTGTCATGGGTATTATAATTGCAGAGAATGTACACATCAATTTTAATAATAAGCTTAAAATAAAAAGACTTCTCCTTTTCATTTTTCAAAAAGCTTAAAAAGAGGAACTAGATAAATATATTCTCATCCGAAAGCAATTTTTTGTGAAAGCTTAAAAAGTTTAAAATAATAATGGCCGCCGTGAAAATCGTATTGGTATCTCTTAAAATCACTCAGATCAACATATGGAAAATGGAAGTAAATAAATATATTCCCATCCAAACTCATTTTTCGTAAAAGCTTAAAAGTTTAAAATAATAATGGCCGCCGTGAAAATCGTATTGGTGTCTCTTATAATCATTCTGATCAACAAATGGAAAGGGGAAGTAAATAAATATATATTCATTTTATTTCTATTTTCGTAAAAGCTTCTTTAAAAATATTGTTATGAATTAAGTGTGATCCGAATATAAATATTAATATTATTATTAATATTAATATTAATATTAATATTAATATTAATTTTATTAATAACATCAATATCGCAATGTATACATGTTACTATTTATGTTGTGGAAATCTCACTTATGAGATTATCTAATATTTTTTCCATCGCTTTTAAGAAGAACGATGTAAAACATATGGGTATGAAGGCCTTGAATACCGAGTTAACCTTTTTTCCCCACTTTCGGTATGATTACCAATTTGGTTTTTCATCATTGCCTTGGGATGTAACCCGAGGCCATACTGCACCTGAATATCGCCACTGGGAGCTTTTCCAATGCTTTTTGCAGGCAAGTCGAGATTCTTCCATCTATTCCTGGAGATTTTAATGATTAGTTTTTTTTTATATTTGTCGCCCTATATAAATAGAATATAATATATAGATAATAGTTTTTTTTTTTTTTGTTAAAGCTTTATTTATAATGGTATGTGATTGATTACACCACGAATGAGGGATATTACATTCAGCATGGATATTACTTTTTTTTTCTAATATAATTTATATTTAGAGATATACACAACATTATATTTTCTTATTTATTTGATTTAATTTTAAATAATACAATTGTATAATTAATTTTATTTTAAATTTTGTTATTTATTCATTTAAGTAATTAATAAGAATTAAAATTAAATAAAAAAACAATAACGCAAAAGATATTATGTAGATAATAAGCACAAAAATATATTTCTCTTGTTTAGTCAGTCCATAAGTTTCCCAAATCTTTACATTAAAAAGTGAATTTATAGCACTTATGAAAGATTTTCCATACATCTTCAAAAAAAAAAGAAGATTCCATCTTTTTTTATTTATTTATTTACTTTCAATTAGTAGCATCTAAAGATTAAGATAATCTCTCGAGAAATAGGAATTTTATGAAATTTATTTAAATACCAATTTGTGACAATTTCAGTTTACATTTGTTTAAAGTCGATCGATCATTCATTAAACAAAGCTAGAAGTAGCCGAATAACATTAGGACATTGTTCAATAACTTCTATTATGGCATGCGACCAAGAATATAGTTGTTAATTTCTTATTTGTGGTAATGGTGAACAAACATTTCTGCGACAAATTATATAGATGTGATTTTTTACATTAATTTATCAAAAATCTGTAGCTAATTAGTTGCATACTACATAGAATATTTAAAACGAATGTAATTCTTTGGTTTTTTGATGTAATACGTATATTTGAAATGGTAAATTGAGATCATTGTCATTCTATGCATCATTGTATACCATACTGGATAGACAGGTCATTTATAGATATTTTCAAATTACAAACATCGAAATTAAAAATATAAAATACAGCCAAAGTTTTGATATTCTTGTCAATAAAGTAATTAACAACTTTGATCATTAATACATCATTTACACGTGCTTTTATCATTTAGAAGAGATTATCGATCACTCAGCTAATTTAAGATTGTAAAATTGATGTTAGAATATATTTTTAAAATTTTGTATTGAAAAGAGTCTTTTAAATGAAATTAAGCGTATTATATTATATTTTGCCGAAAATTCCAATTATGATACTTCTTTTAATACTAGGATTATCAAATTTATCAAGAGATCATTTTTAATGTAATTAAGATGCAACCGTCCTGTTAAAAAAAAATTAACAGATTTGTTTTGAATAATATTTAAAGTATTTAATTAATTATTTTTTTTAAATTAATAAGAATAAAA
>JANSTX010053926.1:0-11429 GCA_027564355.1 Penthetria funebris | reverse complement strand
ATTTTATAATATTATAATCGCAAGAGTATTATCATAATTTAATTGAATTGAAAATTAATTTGTTAAAAATTATTTTCAGAGTGTGATTGATTATTCTAATGATATTGATAAATTGTTAATATTTGCACAGAATATGAATGAAGAGAGGCAGTCTTTAGTAAAATATACACACTTTTCTGATATTATGAAATTTATTATTATAGTTTAATTACACGACTACATTATAATCTATTATGATAAACGCTAATTAATGTGAGCATCATCACATATTTAAGCAATTACCAGTTTCACACATTTATATAATATATAAATTTAAATATACAGTATATATGAAATTATCACATATTTATTAAGTTAAGAGTATGTTCAAATCTGGCAACAATGATCCATATTTGGCAAACGTGTCCTCATACAAAGCTTTTTCTTAAACCATAATACCAAAAAAATTGTGTCTTTGATATTTGTTATGGCCTATGAAAATCTTACTTTTAATAATCATCTAGTTTGATGGCATTAATTTTTAATTATTCATCATCATCATATTAATATCAACTTTTCTTGTTAATGTGTATCACACATTTATATATATATGATATGAGAAATTATGACATATTTATTAAATTAAGAGTATGTTCAAATCTGGCAACAATGACATGAACCCATAATTAGCAAACGTATCCACATACAAAATCAAAGCTTTTACTCAAACCATTATACCAGAAAAATTGTGTCTTTGATATATGTTATGGTGTATAAAAGTAGATAAATGTGACTTGAAATAATGATCTAGTTTAATGGTATTAATTTTGAATCATTTACTATCATCATCATCATCATAATATTACCATCAACTTCTCTTGAGAAGGTAATATAAATATATGCTTTCATATGTAAAAATAAGGTCAAAGTTCAATTTAACTTCATTAAAGGTATTATATCATGTGTATAATATATTGATGTACAATAAATATACAATTCAAATAACCTTATATGTTAATAAGTATATTATTCTAATCCGGATTTTTGCTGTTAATGATAGTATTTTTATGAAAGTTTATCAATAATTAATTCTAGTAGTTCATCATAAATTCATAGTTACTTGTAAATGTATAAAATTAATTTAGTAGTTTCATATTTACTAGGACAGTTTCCTCTACTTGAATTTAACTTATTGACCACAAAACCATATATTGTCATAAATCACAAAGTGACATAATTAATAATCAATTTCGGCTAGCCACAATTCTCACAAATAATATAATAAAATTTATTCTGTAAATTTTTCACTTTATTTAATTAAGTTCGAATTAATTCACATTCGACTAATGGGTGCTACTAAATAGAACAATTGTGTTAACATTGGTCAAATGCAGTTGAATGAATCTTGTCGATTATATAATATGTCATTTACATATATTAAATGTACATTGTTAAACAGATTCAAAATATGAACTGTTATATATTGGTGATTTATGGTGATAAAAAATATTGTGTCAAAAATTCAAGATTTTGGGCATCAGACACATACTGAAAATTTTAATTTAAAGAAAAAAAATCATTCACGAAATTATATATACATTGATGTCGAGAATGAAGGGAATACTAATTTATTGATCCTTTTTTTAAATGTTCAATTAGTGACGATCATATTATTAAATATGCTAGTAAATCACTCGAAATGGAATATTATTTAACAATGGTTTTTGGTCAATTTTATTGAAAATTAACGTAAATAATGTAAATGTTTTTTTTTTTTTAATTTTTGGTTTGGTTTTTTTGAAAATTACCTATGTAACGGACGACTGACTCTCAAAGAATTGTAAAAATAATTAACTATGCATTTATTAAATAGAATATTTAAAATAAAAAAAAAAATATTGTTACTTTGAGATGGAAGAGTGTGATATTACTAATATTAGTTTAATATTATTTTTTCCTCTAATTATATTTAAACAAAAAAACAGATTATAAACATACAAGTATATAAATGAAGATTTTAAATATTAAAAATAAGAATATATATATTTATATTTATACATATGCAAATCATTTTTCTAGTTCCTTAATGTAATTGAAAAGTTATAGGAATAATTAAACCAATTTTATTTCAAATGAAATTTAAATGTAAAAAAAAAAAATAGTTAAATAATTTTATAAAAATTTTTGAACCGCACTAATTTTGCTATAAAATATTAACTGAGATAATAACCATTCAGATACTTAGTTCATTCCAGATTGTTATCGCACATTGTTCCCAATCGAGTGATACGGTATTTTATTCGCTAGTTTTTTCAATGCTATTTAGAGATACAATGTGAATATAATCAATTTCTCAGCCAGGAATCAATGACCAAATAAATTCACGTCAGTGTAGAAAGATTCCATACTGCTTTTTTATTATGAAGTTTATTTACATACTTCCACTTAATACCGAATTTGTACGGATATTAAATTCTCATTGACAAAAAATAAGAGCATAAATAATTACAAATTTCTTAAAAACAGGATTCATAATCTTTAGAATTTTCAAATTTATTGAACACGATGCATATTCTGTATAAATATTTAAAAATTAGTGATGTTTTGAAAAATTAAATAGATATTATAATTTATTAATTAAACTATTAAAATTTAATTTCCATAAAATGTTTTTCATTTTAACTCGCATTTATAATACAAAAATCTGTATTAATTATTATCACTACCAACCGCAATATAAATTTATTATTAAATTGTAATTATTGTAAATTCACTATAAATAATAAGTTTTTAATTTTAACAATTTAGACGACTATGTGTTTCTTTTTTTCCATATAGATAATTAAAACAATGATGTATTATATAAAAGTTTTTAAAAATACTTAACAAATTATTGCTATAATTTAAAAATAATTTTAATGAATTGTAAAAATAATTTTAAAATTTTTAAAATAAATAAAGAAAGTACTTAAAAGAATGTATTTATAAAAATAATGATAAAATCCATTAATAGAAGAAAAAAAAAACATAAACAAGAAAAAGGGTAGACAATAAAAATAAAAACAATTTTATTTTTTAAAAATCAATGGGTTTTTATTAAAACAGAACATATTTTTTCATAGAAAAAAAAAAAAAAAACATAATAAATATTTTTTTTATCGTGTGAATTTATTATGATTGTATATTAGATTGAAAATACAACATTGTTAATAAAAATAGACATTGTATTTAATTAATTTCTATTTCATTGCTGTTCTAAATCTAGGAACTAGTCTAATAGGGATCGTAAATAGTGTATAATAGCGATGTGTTAAAGCAGCCACCACCTATTCACTTCATTCCACATCTTATCAACGTTTATCTTAAAAAGATCCAAAATTTTCGTGGGCACGATTCTGCACCAGCAAATTTAAAGTAAATATTTGCATTGTACTAGGATTATAATTAAAATATAAAATATACCATTACTACATGAGATCGTGACGAATAGAGTGGCTGACTATAATCGAGGGTTACTCAACCCACTTATACCTCCACGCGTTGTCAACGATAACTCTATTACGATACATGCCTGTAATAGCATGTGATCAAGGCTAAAAAGATGATGGTAATGTTGTGTTTGTCGAACATCTCAACAATAATTAGGGGGGGGGGGAGGATTTGTCTACAAATCTACTATAATTATAATCGATATCATAATCTACTATAATTATTATCGATATTATAATAGATGAATTAACAAACCTCTATCTGTAGGCATTCAAGAGAATCTTAATTTTTGTTCATAAAATAAACTTTTAATGATCTTCTCATACACAAATTACACAAATTCAAAACTGTGTAAAATGTAATGGTGCTTGACGTAACTATCGATGGAGTGATCGATATTTGCGTTCACCCAAAAACTGCATTATTTTATCTACATAATAAGATTGGTAAAATCGAAATATCATGTAAAACGTTACAGTTACAGCTTTGCTGCCTGCGAAGTAAAGATGCAATAAATCATAAAGTATTTTATGAACATATCAATTACCACAAATATCTTCTAAAGATTATGAACTAATCGAAAAAACTCGTGCCATTACAAGAATGTCAGCATCGTTTTTAATTGCAAAAGATACGCAACGACTTTCTACATATTTCATCTTCAGACACGAAAACTCTATCTATAACCGTTTCTGAGATATTTGCATTTTAAATAAAATACATCTTCTAAAGATTATGAATTCCTAATACAAATCGAAAAAATTACTGAAATGTACCAACGTTTTCCATCAAAAACAAAAATTGCAAATACTCGTAAACTGTTCGAGATAGAGACATGGTGTAAACGGTAAAATACGTAGTAATATGTACTACATTTTATACATATATGCCAGATATTCTGATACAACAATTAGTCTAAAAAATCGAAAAAACTCGTGCTATTACAAGAATCTCAGCATCGTTTTTAATTGCAAAAGATGCGCAACGACTTTCTACATATTTCATCTTCAGACACGAAAACTCTATCTATAACCGTTTCTGAGATATTTGCATTTTAAATAAAATACATCTTCTAAAGATTATGAATTCCTAATACAAATCGAAAAAACTTCTGAAATGTATCAACGTTTTCCGTCAAAAACAAAAATTTCAATCACTCGTAAACGGTTCGAGATAGAGACATAGTGAAAACGGTAAAATACGTAGTAATGCCTACTACATTTTATACACATATGCCAGATATTCTGCAACAACAATTAGTCTAAAAAATCTAAAAAACTCGTGCTATTACAAGGATCTCAGCAACGCTTTTAAGTGCAAAAGATGCGCAACGACTTTCTACATATTTCATCTTCAGACACGAAAACTCTATCTATAACCGTTTCTGAGATATTTGCATTTTAAATAAAATACATCTTCTAAAGATTATGAATTCCTAATACAAACCCATCAACTTAAGAAATGTACCAACGTCTTCCATCAAAAACAAAAATAGCTATTTCTCGTAAACGGTTGGAGATAGAGAGATGGTGTAAACGGTAAAATACGTACTAATGTCTACTACATTTGATATATGACAGATATTCTGCTACAATTAGTCTACGATTTTCATTTTCCATGCATCAAAAACTGCGTCAAAATATGAATCGAGTGCTAAGCACGTAGTTTTATTTCTTTCACGACATATTTCTATTTACTGGCAGTCAAGACATATTTTTATTTTTTTTAATAAGTTGGTCTATTGAAAATAATGTTCTCTGTATACACAAATTCAAAACTGTGTAAAATGCAATGGTGCTTAACTTAATTTTATTTGGAATGGACAATATGTACACTCAAAAACTGCTTTATTTTTATCTATCTAAATGGTAATTAATTAATTAGTATCAGGAAAACATAACAGGTAGAACGAATATTAAAATGAAAAATTGAAATATCTTGGAAATCATTAAAGCTACAATTTTGCTGCCTGTGGCGAAAAGTTCAGTTGGTAAATTTCAATTTTCAGTTCATATTTGATATTACTTTTGTATATTAGAAACGGTAAATTAACATTGTAGTGCTGGTTAAGATGATGAGGAGAGATAATTAAAAGGATGAATGATGAGGAGAGATAATTAGAAGGATGAATGAAATAATTAAGTCTTATTTTAAAATTTCTTCCACAACAACATTTAATTAATTTATTTAATTTTATAAAAATATTGGTACTATTTATAATTTTACTTATTAAATATTAAATAAATAAATAATGCAAACAATTCGTTTAGTAACATTCATTTAGTAATTTAAATTGGATAACCAGAGACACTAAGGTCGTAATGTAATGGCATATGGTATATTTGATTTTACTTCTTTGTCTCTAACACTATCTTTCAGCCAAACATAATGATAATGTCTACATTTTGGTGTAAATAATTTTCTAAAATACAATTTTAATTAGCAACAATTAGTTATTTATTTGAGTCATAAATCATACTACAAAAATCACACATATGAGAGGAAGAAAACATATTACTAGTATCAAGAAAAATTATCCAATGTTGTAGCAAGATGAACTTCAACTTCCTATTTTATTATAGAAGTTATACAATGAAATTAGACACATATTTTTGAAATATTTTGCTAATTTAGCTCAACATCATCATCAATCATTACTCCACGCGAGAGCATAGGGCATAAAAAGTCAAGCGCGTATTTAACAATATCAGCGACTTATCGTCTCAGTGTTTATCGCCTCCAGATCTGCCAGTCTCCATAAATTTTCGTTTCATATTCTATTTGGTCAATCAAGCAAAGACTAACCAATAATTTATATCTCATACAGTCAATTTAAATCAGCAATTCGAACGATTAACAATACGTACAAATAATGTGCCAGTAAGCAAATTACTGAATTAATTACCGACATGTTAATCTCACATTAATTTTATATTTACTAAATATGGTGAAAGATCATTTCAGCAAGAATATGGTTACCACATTCGATACACAAAACAACAATGTTATTTATGAAACTTACCTCATAGTTTTCATATCCATCATTAAATCATAGTGTAAGGCTTGTGTAGAATTTTTTGAATTTACACTCACTGTACCACCCCATAATTGAAAATATTTTAATTCTTCTCGAATGCAATCTTCAACTTTTGAATCGATGATATATAAATTAAAATCACTAAATATATCAAAATCAGTATCTCGATTAGTTGGAATCGACGATTTAGAACGTTTTAAAATTGGTTCAACATTTTTATTATCACTGTCACTACTTTTATTCAAATTTTCAGAATCTTTTTCTGTTTTCAATTTACGTTTTGTAGATGAGGTGTCTGATGTTTTTAATAATTTATTTTCGTTTTTAATTGGTGATTTATTTAATTTTTCGATTTTTGTCCGTACTGTATTAACATCTTCAATTTCTTCACTATTATTAGTTAACATTTTTAAATCAATACAATCTTTAGAATTGTCAAATAACACTTTCAATTCATTAACGTTTGTTGCCTCATTTGCCGATTTATCATTACGTATTTTTGTAATACGTGGAAAACGAATTGAAATACCATTAGCTGTGTGTGCATCAGAATTTGAAAATTCAGCACCAGTTATTTCCCATACAGGCATTTTATATGGATCAATTGCTAACATATCTGGTATTAATGGTTTTTTACAATGTAACCATGTTGGTGGATTATCAACATCGGAACGTGACATTAAAGGTTTCAGAGTTTTCTATTATTGGAAAATAAATGTTTAAAAATTATTATCAACTATTTTTATTTTATTTTTATTACTTGTAATTTTTCCATCATTTGATCATCTAAACCAGTATGTACCTTTGTAACAGTTTTCCATATCTTTAATTTTGGATCTAAACAACCCATTAAGAATATGCTTAACATACCACCTTTTTTACCACTACCAAACCATGAACCTAATACAACTAAATCGGCGGTATCAGCCATTTGGCCATCAAATAGATAATCTTTTTTAACTTTTAACCAATGTCGTTTACCCGGTTCATAAATACCATTTATTTGCTTTAAGACGAGACCTTCGAGACCTTCTTGTAAAACTTTTGCCACCATTAATTTTAATTGTTTTATTGTATTTATAATATTTAATTCAGATAATTCAATTTGATATTTTATTGGTTGAAGATTATTTACTAAAATATCACGACGTTCTTTTAATGTTCTAAAATTTAGTAAAAACAATATGTACATAATAATAAGACTTTTAAAAAAAAAAAATTAAAGTAAAAATTACAAACCGTTTTGTTAAATCTTCACCATTATAATAAATGCAATCAAATACAAAGAGGCATACTTCTGAATTTTGTATATCACCTTTTTTATGTTTTCCCAATGTTCCAAATGGTAATAGTTTTCCACTTTCAGTGTCCACAACAATTATTTCTGAATCTAATATTAAATCGTTTGCATTTGGGAATGCCTGATAAATTGAAAAAAAATACATAATACATTTATCTTCAGGTATGTCAAATATTTGTGATAAAATACTTTGCTTGTACAACATTACGTGATAATTTAGAACACCCAAAACATATTATTTATGATCGCTCATGAACCACTTATCGTTGTTATAGAGATTTCATTTTTGATATTGTGTAGTAACAAAAAAAAAAATTCATAACACAAACAATGACTCGTGTTAAAAGGTAAATTAAAATTTGAATAATTCGATACAATGAAAAAGATGCCTAGTTTGGTAGAGAGATGCATCTTTAACTCTATGTAATTTTCAGTACAACTATGATAACATGTAAGGAAATAGATGCTGATTCAAATTTTATACACACATTTAAAACGATTACAGAATTAAAATAACTTCGAATATAATAATATTTTATCACACATGATTTGAAGCAATAATATGACATTATGTGTTTTAATAAAAATAATGCAACTATACAGTGCAACCATATTTATCTACCGTTTACGTCTCTATCAACTAAATTTCATTACATTTGTGTAATTACAATAATTCATCTTCAATGAAATTCTTATAAGTACAATAATTCATCTTCAATGAGAAAATCTTACCTTTTTAACGATATCATGAAATTTTCTAACTTTATGATCCATAACAGGTTTCAAATTTCTCGAAAAGAATCTGAAATAATATAGACATAACAGTACAACTTTATGAATAAAATTCATTTCATTATATTACTTAAATTCATCACCCATCTTATGTAATTGTACACGTTCACCATCATATTTTATTTCACTATAAAAACCATCCGGATTTTTATCTATAGCTTTTTCAAGTGATTTACATGCTTCGGCCAACATTGGACTAACTGGTGTCATTAATGTTACACTATTTGTTTTCTATAAAATAAGAGAATATATATAATAACAAATTCATCATTACTTATGACGACTATAAAATTAATTACCTTTTTTATACTTTTTTGTGATTTATTTTCAATAATTTTATTACCATATTCTTTAATGATTGCATTTAAATCACGATTCAATTGATAACCTCTATATGCATCCGCATGAATTGCAGCTAATATATGTTTTGGACCAGAATTTATACGTAAATCATGTTTAATAAATCTTATCATAAATCGTAAATCATTTGATGTACATACGGATACAAGTTTACGAAAATGTTCAATTTGTTCATCTTCTTTTGTTATTACTGATAATTTCTCTAAAAATTCTTCAACTTCAGATAATTGTAATTTACTACGTGTTAATGGTGTGACTTTTTTGGAATTCTCAAAATAAAAGTGTATTGTTTCGGCAACGTCACCTAAAAAGGGGAAAAACATTAAAACGGAAGGTTTATTCACGATAAGTTATTGTTCTGGAAATTAAATATAATGTAATCCAAATCATCATTGATTGGTTATATATTTATATAGCGGGTATTTTCAAATAGTTTTATAGAAATTTATTTTATTTTTTTTTTAAAGTTACAGTGCAGATTAACGTTACAGTGACACCCTTATCCATGACAAACATAATAATAATTACCATTTTCAAGATGTTGTAACATATCCTGATGATCAGTTATGAAAACCCTTGCAAATAATTTAACCAATTGTTTATTTTGTAAATTATAAACTCGTTTCATTTCAGCTGGCAAAAGTAATGTTATCCATTGTGAAAGTTTTCCCTCAAATTTTTGACCATTACTTCCCTAAAATATTTGATGAATAAAAAAAATTTGAATGTAATTACAAAACACAGAGAATACGTTACTTGAGAAAAAAATTGCTGAAGTATTGCTGTTTTACCTAAATAACTACTTTCATTTGATAGTTTATCACAAATTTTACGGAATTCTCTTAAAGAATTATCATTACTATCTGCTTTATATGATTTATCAATTATTTCCTTATTCACATTACTATTATTAGTTTTTGCATCCTAAAAACAAAAAAAACAAAATTATAATTCTTATGTAATTACAGCTTCCACTCTTATTTAATTTGAAAATCTATAATTGAATATAATTACTTTTTCCCTTACTTTATTAGTCACACTAGCACCTAAATCAAATCCATTAATAGTTTTAAATTTCTCTAAAATAGATGGTTTATCGGTGTCATTAATCTGATCCCATCCTAAAATTTCATCAATTGATTCTAAGCGCTTTGTTGCGGCACGTTGACTAGAAAAACTTTCCAACAAACAGTCAATGTGATACCAATGATTTATTTTACCGGATCTATGTGGAAGATAGATTTTTTTTATTTTTGTGTGTTTATAAGGCAATAACTAAAATAAGTGTTTTTTTAATTGTTATACTTCCGAGTATGTATCGCATATAAGACCAGATCGGACATCAGCAGTATATTTCAAATAAAAATGATGGTAAAATGAACTATTAAAATATTTTTGTGGCGAAATAATAAAAGACATAGACAAGAAAAATATTGCTTAACATTTCAACTGCATCTATAATATTTTATTTATTAGAAATTATTGTACTAAGGACACAATGCATCAACTTGCTAATGCTGTTTCATCATCATTAATCAAATGGTAGTGTGTATGCATTATCATGAACAGTGTTATTGTACTTTTTTTTCATGTGTGGCCAAGGGCAGAGTTAAAAAGCAAAGATGTGGAGAGACTTAATTT
Organism: Penthetria funebris; assembly: GCA_027564355.1. NCBI lineage: Eukaryota > Metazoa > Arthropoda > Insecta > Diptera > Pleciidae > Penthetria > Penthetria funebris. Next base: position 831 of record JANSTX010053926.1, on the reverse strand, counting down.
TCAACAAGTGTTTGAGTTTTAACCAAACATCAAACTATCTTATTATCGAACAACTATTAAACGGACAATATGAAATTTAATAGTTTGTTACCCAGCGAGGGAGGACAGTATGCAATTACAGACGAGTATTTTGTAAATTAATTATTAATTTGAGTTGTATTATGATGATTTCGTAGAATATGAAGCACTTAACTTACATCGTGACATGTTCTTTAATTATGCAAAGAGAAAACCGCATGTTAGAGAAATGATTCATGAATATACGAAATTGATACAAATATTGATAACTGTGCCAACTAGTCAGGACAGATTCAACACAATATGTCTCATCAATACATATCGAGACACAACTGAACAGATAGAAGTTGATAAATTGTGCAACGAATTCACTTCTTGCAATGCATTACGTAAATTAAATTTTATAATAAATCAAAGCCAAAGTTAAATAAAAAATATTAGTTTCTTCTTCCCTATTCTTTCTTGCCTTTTTCCTTATTCAGGGTCGACCCTCCTACTTATCAATCTATTTCTCCACAAATTTCTGTATTGTGTAACGTCACTTTCTGCATTCAATCTGTTCAAGTCATTTTGAACAACTGATAACCAAGTAGCTTGTGGGCGACCGTGTTTCGTTACATCTTTTCCAATATTCAAAGCCAATTTAACGCAATAAGTTTCTGGTCTACGCATCACGTGACCGAACCATCTTAATCTACCTTGAGTGATTATGTTGGTTTTACCGCTTGTTGTGATTAGTGATCCCAAATATTTGAACTTTTCAGTAACGGGAATTGGATGACCGTTCAATATGATCGTGCCTTGTTGGGGAGT
>JANSTX010053915.1:0-11431 GCA_027564355.1 Penthetria funebris | reverse complement strand
ACAGACGGACAGACGGACAGACGGACAGACGGACAGACGGACAGACGGACAGACGGACAGACGGACAGACGGACAGATGGAGAAATGGAGAGATGGAGAGATGGACTGACGGACAGACGGACTGCAATTTTTCGCACCTTCGAACTATCGCTCACAAATGAGATAAAAATGAAAACAAGTTATAGTACGCAATATACATGGTAGGTACTTCAAGGAGTAATTCGATTATGCTTATACTCCCACACATTCTTTCAATTGTAATATCAGTTATATATGTAAAATTTGAAGTCTGCATATACACCCAATTTTCAATTAATAAGCATTTCTGTATAATCATTCTTTTTTTTTTAGATATTTATTTCTTGGCGTTACATGACCAGAATCAAATACAATAGTCCCTTGGAACTTTGTTGCCAAATATATGTAAAAGGTCACTATCCTTTAATTGGATTAAAAAATAAATTGTATTTAGCCTTGCATATTGTTTTTTTTTTTCCAAAAAAATTTTGCAAAGAAAAATTCAAATTCTATTTTTGCTCATTGTTTTTAAAATGCTATTATATTTTAATTAATTCCAGTTTTATGACAATAATCCGAACAATGCAATACAATATTTTCTTTGGTATATTATAAATTTTACGAGCCAGAATGTATAATTCACTCCTCTCATTATATATACATTGTATATATGTTATGCCAAACCAACCGAACCAACCTATGTTCAGTTTTTATGTGCATCCAAAAAAACCCCCCAAAAGAGAATAATATAATAGGAATAATAGTGAATAATGTCCATTATTCGAAAACAAACGACTATACTGTGTTATTCTGATAACAGCCATTGAATAAGGAATAATGTTACAAAAAGATTATATATTCTGGTGTATGGAGAAGGCGTACATTTAATACTCTCTTGCAAGGCTGTATGTATTTCTAACCGCTGAACTATATTTTCTTATCGGGGTTAAGATGTTTACAATTTTAAAATGGATTATGGTTTATTTTCCTACTTCACTTGCTTTTTTTCCTTGTGTATTTATATAGAAGATATAGAGTTAAATACTCGTATATGCTGAAACTCTTATGATTTCCTTACTACTTGGTGGGTATTTATCATGTAAGCATTGAATAAACTTCGACATTTCAACTATATAAGCATATATACTTATATTATATCGATATTTTAAACATTGAAAAGAAATTACAGTTTTATGTCGTCTAAGTAACTTAAAATATTCATTGTACATATATGTGTATATGTTCTAGGATGTGCTATATTTGTGACCTTAAGTTGATATGGAAACCATAGGTACCAATTGGGCTACATCACTGAAATCGTATATGTATAGCATGTGAGGTTTTTCAGATGTGAACTCTGTAAATACCAATTTACAAAATATTGATAAAAAGTAACAATTTCAATTAGTTTTTATGGTGTCAACGTAATCTAGCATCATTTAAACCTTTACGCCTTAAGGTTGCATGGCCCAACATTACGATCAAAAAAACTTCTTTCTTACATAAGTGTAATATGCAGTTGATCGATTAATTCGATAGAATTGTGCATAAACCTACCGCTACCTACTTTATTGGTAAGATGTTTTATTGATGATTTCCATAAACTAAGGATTAATATCTATTGCTAACTGTGTTTCAGATGAAAATTATTAGTTGCATACAATGCTGTGTGCTTGAAACTCGCATAGTGCTGAATTGTGAATAGTGAACGAGAAATGTCAATAAAGAGCATCTGATAGGATAACAGCAAGATGATGACTATTATACGAAAACGGATATAAATTGGTATACCAAAAACGTTAGAATTATGATTTAATCGACGAGATTTATACAAGTGACTCAAATATAGGTATTCTTTGAGGAGAAATCATTTTATTATATAAAATAGTGAAGTCGGTTTATTGCATCTCTGCAAAGCGTAGTATATTGTTGAAATTTTTGATAAACATTTTCGATGGGAACAGAAAGAAATCAGTCCTGTTAAGGTCTTGCACAAACCATATATGATAATATATTAATCAGTTTTATTGATCAGTAGTCAATTGAATGGCAAACATTATTATCTGGCATTCACCAAACAACATTATCTGGCATTCTTTCAACATAGTCTCTCCCACAACGATTTCTGGTTCTTGTCCATCATACTATGTCTTGAATTTAACATTCATTTCATATATCATCACTTTTGATTCTATTTCTGAGTGAATGACCGGTGATAGTACATAAGATATTCATGTATGTTGTCCTCATAAGAACCGTAATCTTCATATATAAATTGCATATCGGGAGCAACACCCTTCTAATTCAAACAACAATTGGGAAACGACGGGATTGTCATATAATTTAGTATACGTATTAGCATTATCAAATTTAATATTAAATGGTATTTGTCCTGATGTAGATAACTGGATTACAAGTTCTATATGCTATAATTTCCATCAAAACGGTTTCATCAGTGGATATAGTTCTATCTCCATTGTTATTTTATCTCTTTAATTCTTGAGTCACCTGTGTCAGTTTTGGCATTTAAAGTATTATTCTAAAGTTACACGTTCCAAATCGTGCCCGTTTAATGAAGTCAAAAGTCGTCATCATGATTTCATTTGATTCGAAGCCATTTGTTGATTTTAGCCCGTAAAATTTTATAGCTATGTTTAAATTGATACAAGTATCATGGGATTTTTGTACAGGAATTCCATACATTTTTGTGGTGAATCCTAACCCATGCCATCAAATGTAATTATAACACCCCATTTTACTGTTGTTTTGTTATCCTTGATACACATTAAATTACATTTACATTATACATTCGATAATAATACTTGTAATATAAGCCAATTATTATTATATAGCGTGAAGGTTTTGTTCAATACAAATTAAATAATATCTTTAGTTCCATTAAAGGAAAACAAATTGATTCAAAATAAATATAGGGCAGGAAATCATTCAAAGTGGTATATCTCTTCTAAATTAATTTTCTATTCCACAATAATAAATATACAATTCATAGTATTCTTGAAAGAGAAAAGTCAATTGGCATGGAGATGGTCAGTGTTTTCTTAAGCTATTGTTTGGTCTACAGAATGTATAAAGTAATATAAATGTTGCTGCAAGCACTTTAATATATATAAGATAACACTGTATATATTTTTACATTCAGCAATCGCATCACATAATGGAAATGTCTAAACATTTTCACTTTTTCCTAATATTTATCTTCCTTTATGAATATACTTTGTCTGGGCTCTCTCTCTCTCTATATGTTTGGGATTCAATTCAGTAAAATTCACAGATTTTTTCTTTCCAAATAAAATAATTGTTATGCAAGTCAACCCAAATATGAGGTAAACTAATAGGGGAGTTAGATGATATATTATGAATAAGCGTTAACTTATTGTTATGGCATTTATAAGCTGCTTTTATTCGAATTGTTTATTTTAGTATGGGGCTGGTTTGGAAAACCCTTATATATGTATATAATGGCATAGATATTCTGTGTATCATCAAATAACACAGTACTAACTATATTCTCGTATAACTATATTATTATTCTACAAGATATATATTGAAATAGAAAACTTTTAGGTGGAAAGTAATTAAGTTAGGAATATCATATCATTATCATATTGTTTGCCAATGTATTTTTGGACGACAAACGTTTTTATCATACAGGACTCTTTATTTTAGTACATGTTTTGTTCTTTAATAATTGTTTAAACATAGCATAACATCAACTAGTATGAATATATTTTTAAAACTATAATTGTTTATCGATACTATTGTATGACTGCGAAACTTCTGGAGGTTGACAAAGAACATCGTGTGTCACAAATTCAAGTTTTCGTTAATAGACTCAGGTGCATTTTAAAAATTTTCTAGCCAATTAGAATATCCAACTTAAATAGAGACTGTCAGATTTGAGAGCGTTGAACAGAATTGACAAACAAAAAAAAATAAAATTATTGGTCATCTACTGAGGCGACCATTCGGTGATATTGCAAGGTACTAAGAAAAATCGCCATCAAAGAGTCTAGTACCAGTATAAGGGACTGGAAAGAAGTAAATGTACTGGCCCGAGAAATCGTGACAACACTGAAATGGTGGTATGACAGTTGACGCTAGAAAGCATTGAATTTGTCTAATGATATTTAAACCGGAGTATAAGTTAATACTCAAATTGATAAAAATGGGTAATTTCAATGTGTGTGGTAAGTGACAAGATTATGCAATGCGATTCGTTGCGTAATTCATGTTAATTATAGATTGAAATTTCCTATAACCATTAGGTTTTCAAATAATGTCAATATCAGTTAAGTTGGTCATTATCTCGTCAATGGCTTATTTGATGCAAATCTAGGTCGTAGGATTTCTCAAATACTTCAAATTATTGTGTGTTGCTATTTGGCATTTAAAAATATATGTCCAAATGTTGATAAAGTACTTTATTATTGACATATATTCGTATAAGAAAACAATGATTTTTTATATTAAATACTAAATTATCACTATTTGAATTCTTAATATACTGCACAATTTCATGTGCTATATGGGTGTCCTTGTATATACTAGAAACGAATACGATTATATGAAATAATAAACTAACACTTACTATCAATTTATATGCAATTTAAATATATGTTAGAATATCTAAAACAAGATAAAATAAGGTGAAATTTTAAAATTTCCAAATTTAACGTATACATAAGCTTACCAAAATTGGTACTAATTGCCAGCTGCCCTTTAACATAATGTTGTCCTTTTTTTATTGTCTGCATTTTGTTTACACAAGAAAATAAAAGTAAATTTACATAGTAATAAAGTCATAACACTAAAGAGATAAAATTGTTCTTTGACAATACCATCTATTATGAGGACTCTGAAAAGGAGGCTTCTTATCAATTTATGAAAACAAATAATGGAATATGTTATCAGATGTTATATTTGCTATTCGCACGATTTATACAAAATGTAATGTTCACTTTGAGCATTATGAATATTATTGTTAACATAAAGGTATATATGTTGTATGTAAAGAGGGTCAAAAGATTTTATCAACTTAATTTTTACTAATTGAATTTAAATGGTCAAATTGCTAATAAATTACGGAAATCATTAGCTTATTATTACTTGTACATATCTATATTTCATTTGCCTAAAAGGAAATGAGATTATATTCAGTATTAGAAAATCTGTGATGTCTTTTACATGATATTGAAGTATATTAAATATTTTACATCAATTTATAGTATATCTTAACGATTAATGTGAGCCTCGTATTTGGAAATAAAATATCTGAAGACTACTTAATTGATGGACTCACAAAAAGTAATAGTTGATAAATGGATGATATAAACTAGAATGATGAACTTCTCACATTTATGATGATCTTGACTATTGAGACATTTTTAGACCTTTTATTGATATTTAATCATTTATCCGTACTTGAGACGTTGATATTCTCTATTAGGGAATGCATACACAGGCATTTTCTTGCAACTTACTAAAGCACTTTTTAACAAAAAATATTTTATACATAGCCATTCAAGAGTTATTTGAACATACGAACGATGTTATCAAATAATGTATATATTCATTTTATATAAATTTCACGTTTATTTTCATGCTTTCAAATAATATTTTTATTAATGTAATTTTTATATCAAATTAAACCGTCTACATTATTATCTATGATAATATAATAAAATACGAAATTAAAGTTTCTTTTCTATGGCATTCAAAAGGTGGCGCTAAAATAAACTAGGTGAAACGATGTTAAAATACGATGATATTTTATATCCTATATATTGTATAATATTTAAGGATACAAAATTTCATCGCATTTATTTACTCATATGTTGATGGTGTCCTGCAACAACACTAACTCTATCTAACTAAACATTATAGTATTATTATTTAATATAATTCACATTTTCGAATGGCATATTGAAATTAGAAAATTATTCTCTGCGAGAATATACAAATAAATTCGAAGAGTTTCAGCCAAATTTTATTCTATTTTTCTATTATGAAATTACATTACATTCCATTTCTTGTAGAAATATTGTTAAGGGAAGTTTTATATTCGAAAATTGGAAGTACATAATTTTTGAATTTAATATTTAAGTTAAAGCAAATATTAATAACTATAGATAAACGTGAATTCAATACTTGTCTATGACCAGTGCCAGATATATATTAATCGGGGTCAAGTCTTCTTATCACATTTTAATGTCACTACCAATAGGTGAACATTCCATAATAACTTAGAACTTGAAATACGTTTCGAATGTTTTGTCAGCAATATGCCGTCAATGTATATAATTCAGTAGACTATTATATTAGTTCACATGTAGTTAACAGTTGCACAGTTGCTGTTAGACATATTTCACCTAAACAGTGAATGCAACAGATAATCTATTATAAGCTACGACTCCTATAATACTACAGAAATTTGCTATATATATTTTGATTGATTAACATCAAGTAGAGGTTAAGATATGGGTTTTGCAATCTACATATTAGTCACTCATTGCAATAGTCATCTTCAATGATAGAAATGTCTTGACACCAAATGGTATATAGGATCAATTAAGTTATAATCCAGGTATTTTTTTTTAAATATTTCAGTTTAATCGTGCATGAGCTTCTAGTAATTTGTCGGTACAAGCAACGAATTCATTAGGACCTCCATAAATTAACCCCTCTTCGATGATAAGTATTATGTAATAGATAATCCTTATGCCTTCATACGAACTCCTGAGAGCAATGCCTCGTTGATAGAGATATTCACACCGAGGGTGAGGAAATGTTAAAATATTAGCTATTACGCAGTTTTATATGGTTGTAAATGCCCTCTTTTACGTCAAATTTTACATCAGTTCATCACATTAACACCATATTCTTATTGCAGGATTTTCAACTTCTTCATTTTCATTTCTATTTAAATGCACTTCATAATACGAGTAATAATTAATATATATCAGGTACAATTAATGGTTGGATGCCTCAATTGAATGAAGAAATTTATTCAGCGATGATATACTAGGAATGCATTCATGGTAATATCGTAATATTCCAGATTTTAATTTTATTCATTGTTTTAAATTTGCTCCTTTACAACAGAAATTACATATAGTTTTTTTCTTTTTTTAAACTTCAAGCAAAAATTATTAATGGAATTATTCTTACTTTTTAATTAATAATAATTAGGTGACTAACCACAAATAAAGATCTATTAGAAAGCAAATTAGTGATGTGACGCGAAATAATTTAATGACTCGATAAACTTTTTATTCAATTAAATATATTATACGACCTTTTTGAAATGAATGAAATATTTTTTTCAAGAGATACTTGAAAATTGAAAAGGTTATTTATTTTAAGGTTTAAAATTGTGAATTTTATATATAATTCAAATTATATGGATTTGTAAGGGTAGGAGTGTGATCCGAATTCAAAAAGCATACCAAAATGTATCATATTTTATATTTGTATTGAGTGTTAATAAACCAAAAGTCATTCAGTTATTTTACTTTTAAAAATAACTTCAACTAAAATTAAATCATTTTCAATTTAATTTCTATATGAGCAAGTACTTGTATATATTTTGACATGAAGATCTTTCAGAATTCCTTGCAGTATTCATATCCTTCGTTTATTCTATATTAGTTTCTTGATAGAAAATTTACCTATTGATGAACTTTAAAAGAATTAGACAAGTTTTCATCATACAAACGAATGAATATACTGGATAAACACTTCGTCTATATTTTGAAATGAATGTGTTGTAAATTATAATATTTTTGTGAGGACTTGTGATTAGCGAAATAATAAGTGAAATAATTTTAGGTCATACATCAAGACATACATCAAGCGCTGGACCCTTGATGCTATCAGATAAACTTCTATCAACCATTTATAATTTATATATAGTATGATGCAGTTTCAAACTAGATTTTTTAATTTAAAAATATTAAAACTGAAACTAGAAGATCTTCCACCACAAAAGAGTACACTACATACTGATGAAGAATTTGATTTGAAAGCACTGCTTTTTTGAGTGATTACCACAATTTCTTTTGATTTAGTTGATTGCGAAATATATAATCGCAATTTCTAGCAATAAATTATCAAAATAAAATTTATACTAATAATATTTTATTGAATATATATTTTTAGAAGTGTTTTAATACGATAATATCAATTGAATAATATTAAATTTAGTTGATTTTATTTGTTTGTACTTTTGATCGATATGCAATCACTAATTTGGGATAATTTTTGTAATTATGCAATGACGAATTGAGACATGTCGGTGAGAACGTTCTTAGTAAGGACTCCTTAGATACATTAGTTATGAAAGGAATTAATGAGTAGTGATAATACTTGGAATTTCATAATACGAAGGACAAACATTAAGAATGCGATTAGTAACAACAATGCAATGGACTAACATAATCTGTAGACACAATATAGTCAATTGGACAAAGACGTTAGTGAAAGTGCACGACGAAATTGGAGCACCTTTTTCAAAAATATTGCAGCTAATATTTAAATTGAATTCGGGTAACAGACTTGATTTGGAATTTGAAATGTTAGAGACTTCTGTAGTTGAGCGAGAATTTATTGAACGAAAACAAAGAAAAATACATTATCCTCTGATAATACTCCTTTCTTTTCAAACAAATCGTAATCCTATGTAGCAAAATAGTGTAGTTGATAATATAATATGAGTCACAATACACAGCTTTGTTGATTCTACTGTCACTCTACCTTATTGAGATTAAGAGGCCAGATACACATCGATGTTTATTTTGTTAATCTATACTATGTGAATACGTCTGTGTGGGAGATCCTCATTAATTGTGACGTTCGACATCTATATTTGATGACTAAAAAAGGTGAATTTTAACATCCTGTTTATCCATTCAAGCTATGTTTTGAAATTACGAGAATAAACCAAAAGGATAGATGGTAAAAAGTAATTAATTTTTTGACTTTATTTTTATTTGTTATTTAATTAAATTCTATGATAATTTATTTATTTACAACAATTTTTCTTATATTCAAAACCCCAACAATACTCGTATTATTATAATACAACAGACATTATCCACAATAAACATAATTGTATATGAATGGTCTGTAACAAACACATTAATTTAATACATTTATTTTTAATTATTTTTAATATTTATGATATAATTATACTTGAAAGTAAGATGGACTAATTACTACTATATTTATCACGTAAATACGTTCTTTTTTTAGTGAAATGCATCAATTTATGGCACAATTTCATTGGGCTACTTGCATCGCATTAAAAAAATCCACATTTATTAGGCCCTGGGAACAAAGTTCCAAGGGCCTATTATGTATTTGATTCCGTTCATGTAACGCCAAGAAATAAACATCTCAGAACGAAAAAAAATTATACAGAAGTGCTTATAATTGAAAAAAAGTTGATTTAAGCATGTCCGTCCGTCCGCCCGTCCGTCTGTGCGCACGATAACTTGAGAATGCTTCGAGATATATCTATGAAATTTTGCACTTGTCACTTTTATCTGATTTGTAAGGCGCGAGATGAGAAAAAATTGGAGTACTCCTTCAAATACCTCCCATACAAACTATTTACTCCTTTTAGATTACTATTGGGTGTATAATATTAAAGACAATATAAGAGAATGCTTTGAGCTATCGCTATTGCGTGTGTCACTTTTATCTCATTTGTGAGGCTATGTTCGAAGATGAGGAAAATTGGAGTACTCATTCAAGTACCTCCCACACAAACTTTTTACTCCTTTTAGATTAAAATTGTTTGTATAATACATAAAAACTTAAAATTTACATATATAACTGATATTATAATTGAAAGAATGTGTGGGAGTATAAGCTTTATCGAATTACTCCTTGAGTACCTCCCATGTATATTGTGCACGATAACTTGAGATTGCTTTGACATTGTTAGCGATAGTTCGATGATGAAAAAAATCGGAGTACTCCTTCAAGTACCTCCCATATAAACTTTTTACTCCTTTTAGATTAAAATTGGGTGTATAATATCAATGATTAATATAATTATATTATATATAATTATATTGTTATTTTGTATTATATACCTGTAACTTTAGGCGGGTAACAAAGTTTCAAGGGACTATTGTATTTGAGATCATATGTTTATAGGATTTCTCTTTAATGAATATTTAAGTTGTGATCGGTTAAACAATTTCCAGGGCCTACAATAATTGGCAACCAATTATACGTTTCTCTTGTTTTTTTTACGCCTCTGATACCTCATCATCCCAATCTTTATTCCACGTATACGAAATCAACGAACAACTGACATTGTTTAAATCAGCTGCTTTCCACCTCACGCCTTATCATCTCACTCTATATAGAAAGTTTAATACAAAAACCCTTCATTTGTTATTTTATTTTATGGTGTTTTTTAATATTATTTATTTTTTCTCATTCTCCAATTTGAAAATGCATAATGCAGCAGATGGTATAGGTGCATTTCTGTCACATGTAGTTGCAGTTTATTGAAGCTGCCACAATGAAACAATTTTTGAAAGATTTATCGGAAATTGTTGTGTTTTATCAACTTAATAGCTGAATTATTTGATTATTTGATTAAAGTAGTAGATATATTTGTGTTTCTTAAGCTACTGATCCAGCTTTTCATCAATAGTTGATGATGTCTAATAATTTGCAAAAGACAAAAAAAAAAAAAAACAAACTAACAAACTTTTAAAAATTATCGAAGCTTAATTTATGAAATTTCAATTATTTCAAAATTTATTCTATTTTTATGTTATATTTAAATCGCTTCTCTCTGTAGTATGCATATATAGTTGTCAAAAACAATTTATTCCTTTTCGGGTCAAAAAATGACGGTCAACGGACGTCGAAAATCAACACCTTGTGGGTATTGATAAGTATTATAATTACTTAATTGTGCGTCTACATGAGCATCACTAGAACGATTCTTATCACTAATACTTAATTGTGTTGTGTGATCACCACAACTATTTAAGCTACTGTCACTTACATTTATTAGATTTCTTGTTAATTCCGAATGTTGCTGTTGTTGTTGTTGCTGCTGTTGTTGCTGTTGTTGTTGTTGCTGTTGTTGTTGTTGCTGCTGCTGCTGTTGTTGTTGCTGTAGCTGCTGCTGTTGTTGTTGTTGTTGCAACTGCTGGTGTTGCAGTTGCTGTTGTTGATGTTGCTGATGTTGCTGTTGTTGATGCTGTTGTAATTTTTGTTGATGTTGTTGTTGTTGTTGCTGTTCTTGTTGCTGTTGTTGCTGCTGCTGCTGTTGCTGCTGTTGCTGCTGCTGTAGTTGTTGTTGTTGTTGTTGTTGTTGTTGTTGTTGTTGTTGTTGTTGTTGTTGTTGTTGTTGTTGTTGTTGTTG
>JANSTX010053904.1:0-11433 GCA_027564355.1 Penthetria funebris | reverse complement strand
ATTAATAATATTCTATGTACGTAGCTAACTTGAAAAATTTACATTTTTACATAAGTTCAAAGAAATTAGCTCCAAATTGCTTTTAATAAAATCATTTCATCTGAAAATTTTATTAGATGAGACGATCATTTATTGTTTATTTTATATGAAACATTTTCACTGTTTTGAATTTGAAGTACAAATTTAAATATATTAGAGTAATCTTATACTTATACTTTATACATTATAGCTATATAGAGTTGTATACATTGTAACTAGAAAACATAAGACAGCATTAATTCATTTGTGTATAGAAGTTCATCATCGGATTTGTTACATGTATAATTTATTGATCTGAACATTTTGGTCCGTATTCCTTAATGTAATGAGTATTTATATTCTCAAGGATGTGAAATATTTTTTAAAAATATATGAATAATATACTCATATTCCAATTCATCGCATTCTGCACCGTTTGCAAATTCGTTGTAAATATCATACATAAATACTTCGTACTAAGATAATTAAAAAAATGATCGATACATTTATTGCTTGTCAGTCAACCAACTAACTCGCTCGACATGCATTAAGATATCAAACTGTTCCTGAATTATATATAATTGTTCTCAAAGATATATACCGATGGTACACAATTGTGTACAAAATAAGAAACGACTGTAAGTATCACATTCAGATGATACGGTTACGTAATGAGTAAATCAGAAAATCAAAGTGTAGAAAAAGTTTTAAATATTCCACACAAACAAGTTGGTAAGTGAATACCAGAAATTGAAAATTTTTAGATATATACAGGTTGGCGCAAAATGAATCTATAGTTCTTATAACGATTTTATTTCAATTTAAAAAAAAAAAAAAATTTCAATATTTAGTAAAAAGAACTAGAATTGGGACCATATCATTAAACTTTATTCTCAAAATTAACGGTCATAGCTTGTATATCGTCGATATTTTACTTGAGCTTTATCAAGAAGGTTGCTACAATGAATTTCGAGTAAGATAAAAAGAAATAAGCACATAAATATGCTTTCCGATATTACTGATATGCCGTATCTATCATTACAACGGAATTATATGAGATCATTATATAATGGTTTGGGTAACTCTTCGCCAACATTAAATATTTGTATCATGCATTAAAGTTTTCGAAATGCCAAATTATATATTTTTGATTTCATTCATTGTTTTGGCAGCATGCTTCATCGCAAATTCTTCCACATATCCTACTTTGTAATTTAGTTGTTATAGACAATTATCATTTCATGCTTGTCCAATGGGTACCAATGAGTAAGAATCAAAACTTTTCTTATCATTATAGTGTCGTTGATGAAAATCAATTTAGTTTATTGTAATTTACACAACAAGACATTTTCTCTTCCATAACAGATTAGTTTTTGTCGTATTTAATTAAGTTGTCATCGGCAACGACGCATTCTCTTACATAATGTGGGAATTTTGGAATTAATATTGAAAACTTTATATTTTTCAAAGTGGAAGGCCAGTTTTATTAGTTTAGTATTAAAATACCAAGTTATTCATTGTTTAAATAAAGTATTGTTCACAGATGATAATATTGTTTAAATTATATTGACACATTTAAATAGTTTCATATAATTTAAATGATTATATCCATTTTACTGCATCAATTTAATTAAATGAATAAACAAACTTATTTCAATAAATAATTTGTCAATTCAAAACAACATTTTCCATTCTTCAATTAACAAAATATCATAATTTTTTCTCTGACACCCAATATTCACTATAGCATCTCACATTTACTTCAACGTATATAAGAAAGAAATTCACTATATGTCTTCTTTATATCAACAATAAACTTGTTATATACCCACTGCATTAATGGCAGACTTAACGTTAAAAACATTTATAAATACTGAAATTTTCTCAGACCATTTTTAATTTATTCAAAACTATAGCATTGCTTTCGACTTCTAAGTCACTACTACTAAGTCAAGGATAAATATACAGTTGTTAAAATGTACACATATATAAATTGCAATAAAACAATGAAAAGAAGGGAATTGAATTAATTTTAATTTTCTATGATTAAAGTTTTTCATTGATAATATGTTTGATTCTAGAAGAATAGGATACCTTAAGTCTGGCATGGGTAGAATGTAAATAGAGAAGTATATCATAAAAAATCACCAAAAATAATCATTCACATTGTATATGCGTATGGTTATATCATCAATATTTGACTTATCTTGCGGTAATCGTCATCTGGACCCCTGTTAACAATTTTTAAAAATCATACAAGACTTTTATTCATATTGTACAAATAAATCAGTTGGTGTTGCTTTCATATGGCGACATAAAGAAACTAAAATATAGTTGCGTCAACCATAACTCTGTTATTTTCAGTCCCAATATTATGTGTATCTCTGCACAACACAAAGGAGTGGTCAAGGACATGTTTTCTGCATAGCATTACTTTTTCCATTGGTACACACTAATCGGATGCAAAGATGATCTACAAAATATTTTTATTACCCACAAATGTATAAAATTAGTTCAAATTTATTATAGTTTGCCCTTTCTTTAAACTAATAAAAATTTATATGAAAGCAACACTGTATATAGTTATGACAATATTCATTTTTATTCAATTTGCATATTCATCGTTTTCATTACTCCTCCTCCATCAATCAATACATTTATGATTTCGATTTTGACTTTATGATGGTTGTTTGAAATTTTGACGAATGAAGGACTAAGTAGCGATTTTTAAATTCAATTTATATACTCTTACCTATGAAAAAAAAAATATCAATCTGAAGAAAATTATGGTAATGTTAAATGTTATTTAAATTCTTGATCCTACTTGTTATATATATAAATATAATAATATACATACAGCAATTTATTCTGATTAGTGAAGCGGGTAACTTTTACTTGAAAAATTCAGCATAACGCGTATCCATAGTATTATTTTTTTTTTAATGTACACTTTAGCTCACATCAATAACCTGGGAATTATGTTAAATGGCATCCATGACTTGATTGTAGAGACTCAAGCATATTATCAATTCGATGATAGCTGAACATAAAATGAGTGAAGAAAATCATTGGTGAAATATGAAAATATATCCGTTAAACTGAGAATGCTAAGGATTGTGTTTAAAAAAACCAAAACATGTCAAGCTCCATAGTGAGTGACAATAAAACAGAAGTCAAATTGATTAATGAAGACCGAGTTAATAATAAAATGAATTTATTAATTATTAGTTGATTATTTATTACTATGTAAACGTATGTTTTGAGTTCACTTTTGGTAAAAAAATTCTGGTGGTTAACTATTGTTCAAAATTGAATCATCTACATACTTAATGACACAATATATTATAGTTAATATATGATCGTGATTCAGCAATTGTTTGACATATGACGTCTAAACATGATCTGGATATATCGAAAATTTATTTATATATTGGAATGGAAACATGGTGGTGGAACGATGAAAAAGTCAGTAGTAAGCAAATATCATATACAAATTGACAAAGAACCTGATCTAGTCACGGTATAAAAACATTAAAAATGACAAAATGTAAAGCAAGAAGATCAGTTACTATTGGTAAATCTTTGCCATTACAAATTAGCTATATACGAACGTTTTTAACCTTGCGCGATATACTACAGTTTGTCCAAATTCAACATCATCAGGATTGCGATTGGATCAAGTGGCGATTGGTATCAGAGACTTTGTATGATAGTGCAATGAAAAAGAAAAAAAAAAAAAAGATTGACATTTTTAATGTAAATGTAATTCGATAGTCATTGTCGGTTATATATGGTTGCATTAAAATGAACAATATACAGAAATGACACAGTTGCCCACTTTTGTGGATCTAAAATTTAGTGCTCAAAAATATGACACGCATCACACGCTTTGTTTAATAATCATATTATTTATTTTAAATATATTTGATAGTCACATGTAGGGTAACGTTATTGTTCAAAATTTATATAATCAGACAATTTATTCCTCATAAATTAAAATTGTCTCAGGTGTTTTTAAAGTTATATGGAGGGATGACGAAAGATATGAATTGCGTACATTTTAAAGTATATTAAAATGAAATTCTAATTTCCATTACCCTCTAATATTCTGATATGTAGAAAATTATTATTATTTTTTTCATAGCTTAAGTACGGCCACCTTTTATTACTTATATTTTTACATTAACCTTGATGTGTTTTGTTAATTTTTTTTTTCTTTCTTGTCTATCGAAAATTACGTCTATAATTTTGAAGAATGATTCAATTTTCCATTTATATATAAATATACAATTTTTATAATATAATATAATATTTACTTTTAATATGAAATATTCGATATATTATGAATATGAAGATTATATTCATTTTATATGAGTCGCAAATTAAATTAGAACATGTAAAAGCTTCTAAAATTGGTTACTCACATATGATACAAATTTATTGAATTTAAATATTTTCCATTTTAAGTGTATCATGTAAATATAAAAATACATATACTTAACAAAAAAAAAAAAATAAATTATTTAAATAAGATAACAATTAGTAAAAAAATAAAAATTTAATTGCAGAGTATAGTTAACGTATATGATGGCATTACTTACATCATCTTATTTAATTGACGAAAACATTAGCAATTCAAGACACTAAAAAGTGGAGAAAAAAAACTTCTTATGGACAAAATTTTATTACAGATAGATATCCTCGTATTGTTATAAATTGTTCTTCTGTTACCCAAATATATTTGTATTTTCAATAAAATAAGAAGAACATTCACAACAATAAATGATTAAATTAATGCCAACCATAAACATTGTGCAAAAGGTATTACTCGCTGTTCATTATGAAATACTGTCCATGATGGTATCAATTGTTATAGTTGGTCATATAAGATATTTGTAATATGGAAATGTGAATGTCTCATATCCATTAAAATATGTTACTTTGAAGTGAAATACAAGTATAAAATGTATAAATGTTGCATTAAAAAGTATTTAGTATTTCTGTATATAGTTTTGTGTACTGATGTATAAATGACATACTACTATATAGTGTATTTCTCAAGAACTTCAGTTATACGCACTAAAATTTAATTAAATCTGATTTATATAATATGTAGACATATAATCACCATCATTTGAGATCTCTGACCAGTACCTTTATTTATATTAATTGTATTTAATAGTTTTTATTATTGGATACTAAACACTTTCAATTGCGGTCATCGCTGCTTTCAATGACTTATAAATATTACTGACCAGTCCTCGCCATTTATTGACATTTTTTACTTATAATTGCAATTTCTAATATTTTACTGAAAATTCTGTAATGTATTTACGATACTATATTGATATAATATGTGACTTATCAGACAAAGTCACTTTAAACTTATTCATATTATATAAGTAACATTTTTATAATGTTCACAATTACATATAGTAGAGTATATTCTACAATCCACATCATATGTGGGCATTAACAAAGGTCAATATTCTGTTCATTTATGCAAAGCTATATTACTATGTATTATTTAATTAGTAATTCTATTTTACATATAAACACAAAATAAATAAAAATTAATTAAATCATCACAATTAATGATCTCATTTAATTTTTTTTTTTATAGTTTCACGTATTCGTAACATAAATTAAATTATTTATGTTAGACTTTGATTTGAAGAAAAAATTATTGTAGAGTTTTAATTTCAACAGACAAAATTTTATTTATAATAAAATCAAAAACTGAACCAATTAAATTGTGTGAAGTGGTTTAATATTTATATGTTGAAGCATCATTAATTCAGATAGTCAAGATTGTTAGGTCAAATGAATTTATGGAAACCTATTGCTTGAAATATTTTTTGAATTTCGTTTTACATTAATGTCTTGAATCTGATATAAATACCATAGCAGGTAATGTTAGTGTTTGATAATTGAAACATTGGTATATATGATAAGGATAAGAGAAATTGTTCTATAGTACAATCTTTCGATGAAACTAAAATGTGGAACACACTGAAAATTTAATCAATCATATTTCAGGTGACTGAAATTGAGGATATGTCAATATCTTCGATAATCTGTACGGTTATCTAGAATAAATATATAATTCTTTTTGTTGAAATATTTGAAAGTGTATTAATATATTTATTGAATAGTTTATGTACTAAATCGACATTCATGTACATCTGTTTCTGCAGCTTACATACTGAAATACGGATATGAGTTGACCCATATTTTTGTTAACCACACTTATTTGACAATACCTTAAGCTGCATAGACTAGTAGTAGTTTTCAAACGTGGTTCGTCATAATTTTTAAAATCACCATTATGTTTTTAAAATGAATTAAAAGAAAAAAATACAATAATTTTGAATTTTATAACCAAATCTATTATATTATTATTACAAGATATTCATATAACTAAGTTTCGTTTTCACAAAAATGTCAATCACTGACTCTATAATGTTATATATATATATATATAAAATAAAATTAAATTACATTTTCATTTCATTTTATGCATTTGACATTGATTGCGTAAATACTTTTCAGATTTTCTTTATTTTTCTTATAGTTCTTATAGTTAATGTACAAGACGTTATTTTTAAAAGCTATTTAATGCTAATAATATTTTCAGTCATATAAATTAATTATGTTTTGATTATTAAATGTTATATTACCTTGCAAAAAAAAAAAAAAATAATAAAAATAAATTATTTATTCCACATGAAGGACTTATTTCTGTTTATTATCGCAGCAACAAAAATATATGCGTTTCAATTATGAGATGCCACAGGAAGACACGATTGATAATTCTCCTCTGTCTTACAATTTATTAAAATATCATAAATGATAAAAATTATATTTCAAAAAAATTATGCAATTAATTCAATTAAATAAATAATTAATCATAAGTTGCATGATGATTTGCTATATATATATATATATATATATATATACATTTGGTCTCTACAGTTTGAAAGCCTATGTCCTTGGTGAGAACTCTCTGTATGTCGGAAAGAAAATTCACATGTTGCTAACGCATATCGCGTGCTACGTCGAAATTAATGGAAATGTAAAGTAATGTATAATTATTACTTTGAATTTGCCTCGAAAATCACAACATCACTATGAATAGTTTGTATTGCATAAATGTAAAGAAATTCACATCAAAGTGCAACATAATTGAATAAAAATCTGAACGTGTCAGACGGATAATACTGAAAGATGCACTTAAATTGATATCTTATAATTTGCACATAAATTGAAATCAAAATGATATCAACTATCGATATCACTGAAAATCTTGCAAGTGACGATGTCAAATTTTCATTTTTTCCCTATCTGAACAAATTAAATTATTATATGTGAAATGCATGTCCATCGACAATTTTTACAATTTATTTGCTATATGATGGTCGCTCTTAGCGCATTTTTCAATCAAACAATGCGTTAAGGTGAATCAATTTTATGTACTAACAACAAAAAAAATATTACTTTAATACCTTGGTGACACATACTATATTTTTTGTAATATTAGCATCCATATAATCTAAGGTAATAAAATGCCAGAAACTCACTCACCCACTCGATAAACACCATGTTTTCACTGTCGAACGAACCTTAGTGTCATAAGTTTTTTTTTTATATATATAATCCTAGGTTCTGCAGTGTAATGAAATAGGCGAAATGGTGATGATGATTATATTAGCTGATCCTGCAAATATTCATAAGTTACTTTCGAAAGAAACTATCATAATATAGAATTTTCTAATTTTCTTTTCGTCCATGTTTCTATTCCTTGTTGTTTTTCCAATCCAATAATTAATGTTAAAAATCCGCTATTGCAAATATTTGAACCATATTTTGTTATGTGATTTAGGTCTGCACTAAATTAATTATTTGTGTTCTTCGACTATAAGCTTGTGAATATTGGCTTAGTTTATACGTATCTGGACTAATATAAATTATTGTAGTTTCGTGTCGCCAAAATTTTATACCGTATCCTGTTTCGGTTCTAAATTTTTAAATTTAATTTTATTATATAAGTTTCTATACCATCAAATGTATACGTATCGTATATTATGAGCAGTCACTGTATATATATATTAAAAATCAAAGCTGTAATTTACATTTTATGATAGAAATATGCTAAATTGGTGTATTGATGCAATGATTTGTATTTGAATTGATTCAAATATGGTATTACTAGAAATGTAGTTGTTTTACCTATAAATTGTATAATTTAAATACGAAATACACAATGTATTATACATACAATTTAATAAATATCTACTAATTTATATATTGAATTGGTGAAGATTGACGAATGTGGTGGACGACCATCAACGATATTAGTCAACCCGTCATTAACATCGACGCGGTGTCACCTATAACTCGATCACAATGTATGTCAATAATGACATGTGATCGTGGCTAAAAGAAAAAAAAAAAGGCACCACTATCTATACTGAACTATTTAAATGTATAACCAAATGAATATTATTGTTTAAATTCAAATTCAATACAAAATAGATAATTTAATTTAAAATTCAAATATTGCCAATTCATATAAAATAAACAATTTCCATTATAATTACATCGAAATGATTATGTGTTGAAAACCAAAATTGATTAAAAACAAATTGTAATAACAATTTTTCTTTTTTTTTTATTTAAATTCATAAATAATCACACAAGATTTTCTGTTAATTGATTTATGTGTACCAAGTGTGAATTTTTCTTTTAAAACTCTTAGTTGAAAACTTAATTATTGTTGTTTTGAATATCGCTTGTGCTGTTTTATTATGTATAAGAAAAAATAAAAAATTTTAAATACAAAATATTATTATTGAAAATATGTTTAAAGTATAATAGCAAATGTGTTGTTTTTCTTCGAACAGTATCTTTAATAAAATATTTCAAACGATTTTTCTTTATTGGAAAATTTATTCATTTGTAGTAATAAAATAGTGATATTCTTTAATATAATCAGTTTTTATGTAGATATTTATTATATGTTTAAAGGTGTTCGCAAATGTTTTCATAAAGTTAATAAGATCTACAAAAATTCTGTGTTTCAATTAACATCATCACATCATCATCCATATCAACATGACCTTTACACCACATAAATATAACACATCAAATGTCAACCAGAACAATCACAAATTGAGATTTCTGAATGGAAAATATACAATCAACCTATAACTATTTTCTAAATAATGTAATAGCTATATGGCTAATTTGTTTGTGATCTAGATGTTTGTCAGTTATTTCATTCATCATTCGTTGTTTGATGCTCCCAATCAATATATTATTAAATCTATTATATATAGTAAAGAATGACGCGTACTCGGTTTTTAGTACATCAACTAAGCTTGACATCAGTGCCCTAATGTACGATCAACATATATATCACTTAACTATACAGATCGTGGCTTGGTAGATGCATGCTATTTTTATCATCTTATAGTGAATGTGAAATTAACAATTGATAATTGTGTAAATTCAGATATTTCATAAAATACTGATCTGTTGTAACCATGATTTTCAGATTAGATTGACACTATTTTTTTTATATATTGTTTTTAATATGTAATAAAAAAAGTAGTTTATACTTTGACATTATATTATTTAAAAGTTTTTAAGTCATTTATTTTTAGTCAATTTGAGTCTATTAATGAACGTTGTTCACCGCAAATTATATTGATCTGTTGCGTATATAAAATAATGTATGTTAACACTTTAAACCTCAAGTTTGTCAATTGTGTTAGCTTAGTAAGTTTATAAATGTTATCCATGTGTAATGTATTGTTGGCATTCAAACAAAAATTCTACTGTCATATAATACTACAATATAATCACTTACTCATTGGAAATTGTGCACATTGAACAGATCATACTCAATTCCTATGCCAACTATTTGTAAACTATATTATTTCTAGCAAATTAGTGGACAATAATTACCAAATAGTTTAAATATTTGACGAATGCTATAATTATGTCCCTATTCGGTTTGTTGATACTGATTTAATTATAAGCTGATATATGTTCCAAAATTCTTATTATATGGAATTTATTTTATTTATTTAATGTTATTTTCATAGTTGATAATATAGTAATATCTAATATGTAATTGGTTTTGTTTGATAGAATTTCTATTTATAAGTTAAACTTTCTAAATTAAAATAAGCGTGAATTTAATATACACATATGGGCCTGAGTCTGACTGAAGCGAAATACCTGAAATGTTATTTACATATAAAGGTTTTTTCAATGTTTGGAAGGTATATGTAAATAGATGAACAGACTATGAATATCTCTATGAATAATATACCATCTAAGTAAATTAAATATAAATATTGTTGTAACTCGTACTCGTATAATTTACCATTGTAACATATTTTTCAATGATGGAAATATAAGAACTAAATATATGCCATATAGTGAAGAATTCTCATATAGGTACTTTTTTTTGTCATGTATTCAAATTTGTTAGTTATTCTATGGATATCGAGTATTACATAGCAATATTACTTAAATTATCTTGTAATTATATAGAACTTATATTTATATATTGTAATACAATATAGGAATATTATAGTGTATTTTATTTCATACTAAATACAAACAAAATTTAAATTACATTATACATTAGCATGAAGAACATAAAATATAAAATATTTTATTAGTTGAAATTTAAAAGACAAGTAGTATTTAAATTTAATATATATATTCATTTATTTATTCTTGGCACTCTTACTTATATTATTTAGGTCAGAGTTTTGAATATAATAAAAGGTGGGTTTAGTTACAAACATATCGATTTTCATAAACATTATATATTTCTTAATTATTATGTTATTATTAAATAAATAATAAAATAATATACAATATTCCAAAAGTTTTTATTTTAATAAAATTATTGGATGAAATTGATCTAATGATCAAATTTTTCAATTTTATTATACTCAAGAAATTAATAGAGCGTTTTAAAATTCACTATTAAATTATAATCTAAATATAAATTAATGTATTTCTGTATTTATTTTTTTTTTCTGTTCTCAAGTTCATATTACATTGAAAATTTACTATAATTCTAACAATCAACATATCATCGTATGGGAGGGTCTCTGGGGTTATTGTGTGGCAGCAGTGACCATTCAAATTCAACATTGATAATATGATGACATATCGAGTATGTGGTGCTATTAAATAACCACAGTGAAATTATCAGTTTACCAAACGTGAGCGGCCACACAAATAGCTCATATTAGTTAAACGCCAGCTAAAAGTAGGACATCGTTTGTACAACAATGAACTTCGAATTAACAATACCTTGCTGATTCCCTGTAAGATCACAATAATTGCAAAATTACTAAAACCTAAGGCTCCAGAATATAATCAAAAAAT
>JANSTX010053893.1:0-11434 GCA_027564355.1 Penthetria funebris | reverse complement strand
TATATTATGTTGTGATCCGTTAAACAATTTCCAGGGCCTCCAATAATTGGGAACCAATTATAAGTTTCTCTTGTTTCATATCATATTCAAAATTCAGCTTATCTAATTTATGATAGTTTTATCAAGGACTCTGTATAATGTTGAACATTGTATAAATTAATTTAAATACAATTCAACCAATGTATAGTTAGTTATTCATAATAAATAGAGAAGGCCGTACTCAATAACACTAAAAGGTCAAAAGACAGTTTTAATATATACGACCTTCGTTAAACAAATCCCAAAAAATATTTTATTAGCTTCTATGGAATTTTTATATAATTAAACTAGAGAATCTTAAATGTATACTGCAAGTATAGGATTTTAAACTATCCCGCTAAACCTGAAATTTGTAAAAGATTACCGTATAATTAGATCTTTTTGAATAACAAGTTGACAGCGTAAGCAGTCTATATACAGGAATTGTGAAGGATATGATATTTATTAATATTAAACAAATTAATTACTTTTCCGATGACATACTTGTGACAATATTTTCAAATATACAAAATTTGACCTATACTTAGATTTACAATTTACGTTCATATATTTAATATTAATTCATGTCTATTATCAAATAAAAGTTATTATATTTGAAAATAAATTCTAAATTATTGATAGTTAGTCAGATCATCTTTTATGTAATAAAATGGAACTGTGTATGCTAATGGATGTGCTTTCAAATTTTATGTTTTTTATGATACTTTAAATTATTCCAATAAATATATTCGTATAAAAGGAAAGTATATATTCAGAAACCTCTTTCATATTATCTACTATAAATATGGTTATATACATACTTGTATTCGTTTGTTCTTATATAGTATATGCAAAATAGTTAAATTGAAATCTGATCAAAAGGATGAAGGAGCTTAGGGAAAATATATAGAGAAAAATTTAACCCTGCTAGAAAATTGATGGAAACCTATGTAAGAATTTAAAAAAAATTTGAATGGAAAACTTATGTTAAATATTGTCTCTAATAAATGCTATATGCCGATATTGCATTAAATACATTGGAATTTGGTACATAAATGATTATTTAAAATAAAATATAATTTATATTTATAGTATACTCGTATGATTTAATGATACTATAGGTGAAATGAGTGTAAGTGTATTTTCCAGTGTGAACTCAAGTTAGCGTTAATTATTTTCAACAATGTCATATTTCTGGCAGGAAAATTACCCTGTCCCAATAGAATATGCACCTCAGTAGTTTACAAAATTATTTTGATAATGCATTCAGTTCTAAAACATTGTATGTATGATGGCAGAAGACATTCACAGATAGTTATGCAACTGGATCAAATTGTATATAAATTGGCAATTGTAGCATATAAAGAAAAAATATCATTGACGTCTGTGAGGTAAGAATAAAAAGGGAGAAGTGGTATTTGTTTCATAATTTTAGAGAAATCGAAGAATTATGCTCTGATAGCATCGTAAAATATCAATATCAATAGAAGAACACTCAATTAAAAATCCACAACATATAGTGCAAGTGATAGCCAAATAAACTCCAGAAATGACTTTCAATGAACTGATGGAATCATTCATTATAAAGATAATCAGGATCAAAATGTTTTTTTTTTTTTCAGAATTCATTTCGCGCTGTCAAATACAATAGCAATTACAATATTATTTATATCCAACATAAAGTTTTCTGAAAGTTGTTATGTTTTTGTTTTTTTTTTTTGATTTTCCGATGGAACTGAGTACATAGTTGATGAGTAGATGGGCCAATAAAAAACCAATTATGTGTAGAACTCAACCACTTTAATTTTTATTTATTATTATGTAAAAGTTGATGATTTTTGCTTTACTTATAATTAATTGACATGGAACCAGGCAACAATAATTTAACTTTAATTTGGATTAAGTATATGCAATAGTAACCGGTGCATTATATAAGAAACTAGCTAGACTCTAGACCATTATTTACATGACTACTTCATCATAATATTGAATATAAATGGTAACTAAAACAACCCTTTCGGCTATAAAAAGTATTAAATTAATTATTCTTTACATTGTTGTAAATTAATTTAGAAACTTGGAAACTGTGTGCGGAAAGTTCCAAAAAGATGAACTAAAGTCATTAAAATATTTTATGTAAGAAATCGTATATATTTAAGTACAAATTTAGTGTGTATTTTCATTCATCGTCGTCCGTCTTATGAAAAAACTCAAATTATATTATAATTTAAGAAGCTAAACTTGATCTTCAAAGAAAATTAATTGCTTTTATTGACATATAAAAAAATTGATTAAGTAAATAAATATTTGATATTATAATCCAAAGTATCCAGATGAAAGTACGAATTTTGGGAAAAAAAAAGAAATATATAAAAGAATAGGTAACAAATTAATTTAAACATTCAGACACCTCAAGGCACTTTTTCCCAAATGGTTTAATTTTACTCAAAATATTTTTCTAATGGGAATTTGTAAGTACTATATACGAGTACATATATATATATATAAATGCATAAATATAATTAGTGGTAAAACGCTAGACTAGCAAGACGGTAGACCTGAGTTCAAATCCCATTGTAGACAAAATTTATAAATTTTCACAAATCCCTTTCCCCATGAATATGCTGCAGTTAAAATAATATCATTCGTATGTCATTTGGAATTGTAGGTTAATATACTCTCTTCAGACATAACAGATGATATTTATATTACTTTCTATGCTTGATACACATGTTCAATCGCCTCCAGAACTGTTATAGTCTTCACAAATTCTCTTTTCATATAGTATATTTCGAGTTTTATTTTATCACACATCTGCCTTAGGTTTGTAGAATATTTTGTTATTTCTGGTTATTTTCTAATTGGGTACCCATAACTTCACTGTATTTGGCGTGTCTGAATTAATGCGTACATTATCTACATATACAGTTTATTTTCATTTATCGAAACTTTGAAATGCGATGTATTATGGTTAACGTATTTAGTCTAAAAAAATTGTAAATTTATTTTAATTATCCTAGAGTATATGCGATAGCATACTCATACACATGAGTTGAGTATATAATATATTTTTTATATGTACATAGCCTTTTATCAACATTTGATTCGAAACTTATGCACATACGAGTAGATGTTTTCACTAGCAATGTATATATCCCTGAATATGCAAATTTTCTTCTGTAGGATGCCTCAACCGTATTAAAATACAATTTTGTTTTCATCGTATACTCGTATATTATAAATTCTATATATTCGGATACCTTCTTGAATGTTGTATATATTATGAATTCTATATATTATGAAACCTTCTTGAATGTTATGAAAGATAAGGTAAATTAGATTCTTTTCAGTTTTAAAATAATAATATTTTAAGGTGAGTATGGATATATGGAATAAATACACTTGTCTATATATGTATATTTTAGAATAAAACGAAATTTTGAATACATATATATATAGTTATTATACAGGATCTAGATTTTATTTACATTACATAAGATTAGAATAAAAAATTTATATTGTTAATTGGATTTTCTTTCAATTTCCGAATAGTAATTCATTTAAAAAAACACACTTGAATCTTATCTGTATATCCTATTTATATAATATCAACGTGAATTGTTTGTTTTATTCCTTCTTGAAATTTTTGTAATTATTGTTCCTTTTTATTAATTCTGTTTTCTGTTATTCTATTTTGTTTGAAGTTCTATTCTGATTAAAACATTGCACAATATTCTTGTCAGCATCTATCAAAAAAAAAAAGCATGGAATGCACACTGAACAAATTTATTGCTTTTGAATTGCTATTTTAAAAGTTAATTCGGAGTTTAAGAAATTTTTAATAATAATACTTCATTACAATTATTTGAAATCCTAGTTTATTAAAAACTTCCCTTATCCTCTATACTATTATACCCCTGGTGAATAACCATTATATATTGTTATTGGATACAAAGTATTTATTACGTCAGCTTGATGATCAATGAGAGAATACAATTGTAAAAAACAAATTCTACATTAATTATCTTTTAGAGTTAATTTTTCTAAGTAAATTGGTGTTTCAATATCTTGTATTCAATGATATGAAAAGACATTTCGAACCATGTACCTCGATTATCTCTTCGATATTTCCTTCAATGCAATATCAAAAACAATTGAACTACGTTCAAACGATCTAAAATATAATGGATCCTACATACAATATACGATTACATATATACATGTAAACGATCAACTTTATTATGAAACAAAAAGAGAAGTTTAAGTTGAAGTACATTTTTAGTAGATTAGTAACCCAATTCATTATTATTACAAGCTACTATTATCCGCATATGCTTTAATTTTAAAAACTAGCTATGACTTTATTCGCTGCAGCTGTTTTATTCATACATTTAATGTTTTTATTGTTCAAAACAAATATATATTGCATGCCAATAATACTACAGTAATCAATAAAATAATGCAACATATATAGCTTTATTTTAGTGCATTTATTTGCATTAAGTGAAGAACTACATATTTGTCATTTCTCTTTTATGTTAAGGATGATGATCTATCCCTCTATTGGCATGAAAATGTCAATCAATTCAATTATACTAGACTATGTAGGTATATTCTTTTATTACAGCCAGAGATATCATCTCGTACTTTGTCCTTTACAAAATAATTAAAATGTCATACTATGTATGTACTACTATTAGATTATGAGATAAACTTTATATCGTATTAAGGGTTTCCAATTTTCTATATCATTATCGGAACTTTGTAGATACTCTCAATTATAATGTAAATTATGATAGTCATTTATTTGAAATTTAAGGAAGAGTACAAAAAAGATAATCTGTTTGGATTTTAGAATTGTTTATTATATATATATATATATATATATATAGTATATAGAATACATAGCATATCTCCTTATTTGGGACAAGCATCTACCACTGAAAATAATGAATGTTTAGTCTACCACCGCTGAAAAAGATAAAATTCGAAGTAGACTTCGTTAATAATAATAAGTAATAAAAGACATAAAATGGGATCCTTTTAAAATCCTGCACCAAGTTTTAAAGTATCAGGAGTGCTGTTGTCTAATACGACCAGGATTGAACTTGAAAGACTCTACCTACTATTGAATGAATTGAGAGTAATATTAAGATTCTTTTCTTACTAAAATAGCAATCCCTATTGCATTTTGCAGATTCTTTTTTTAATTCACTCTATTTATTGATGATGAATGAAATATCTGACAAACATCAAGGGGTTATTCAACCCGTTTTTATATTCCCTCAATAGCTTGTTATATTGGCCAAAAATGTATGTATTAATATTATTGTTTGTCAATTTGGTATATACACATCACACCAACAAATGATAAATACCTTTGGCTTCTAATTATTCAAGTCTTTAGCCGATCAACTATATGTTTTACAGTATATTGGAAAGTTATGGAGTTTTTCTGTTTACATTTGATATGTAATTTATACGGAAATTTAACATTGTAATGCTACCTGGATGAGCACTTGTAGCCTAATGATTAATTGCATATAATCTTATATTCTTTATTATCAACAGTGAATATATCGTGATTCTCTCATGTAAAACATCTGAAAATTAGGCAAATTACGAATCAAAAACAGAAAAAATAGAATAAAAAATAATTCCGAAGGAAAGAGCCCAACATATTTCATTTACTGAAATAAATTAAATAATTAAATCATTCAATTTCGTATTCCTTTCTAATGTTAAATTACATTATTTTGACAGACAATAAACTAATTCTTTTAACCTTTCCACAAACTTTGAGATTAAAGGTTTATTTATTAGATCGTCGTTCTTTCACCATCGCTACTAGCGCATACACATCCTCTAAACAGACACATCCCATCAATTTATATATTAGGTCAATTTTTTTTACTGTTTTTTGTGGTTTATTGTATATCCTCGTTTAAGCCTATTCCATTTTGGTTGCTTCCATACCCTTTTCAAGGGTTGGAACTTATTATTAATGTTTATCTGTGTTATCCTCGAGTTATTTATAAAAGGATATCTTGTCTTATTACATATCTATCTTATTTCTTTCTTCTATTTTCGTTTTGCTTAGTCGATAAAAAATTCATATATAATATATATATATGTATGTATAGTTAAAGCTTTGCCGAAAGGGTTCATAGTATAACTGATTTGTGGAAACTGTAACATTTGAGATTTTCAATTTTTTTCTTCTACTTATTGGTATTAAAGAAGGTAGATAGAGTAATTTGGTATATTTTATCTATAAATATAATAAAAATAAAATATTACTATTGTCCTTAAATTACATTAAATAAATAGTGAAATTATATTGACTGAAGAAAATATTTATTGAATGTTATGATTTGGTAGTAAATGAATCTGATGTCCATTTTATATGGTGCAAACTAAATATATTTAGGTTTTAATATTTTTTTAATAGATTTAATTTATCTAAATAAATTTGGGATAGGAACCTGATTTCTAACTACATAAATACAAAAATTGAAACAATACTCGTATTAATAAGCTAATGAGTGGACAATCTCGTATGCAGATTATATTCTAAAACTGTCTATTTATATACGTATAAATTTCGATATCGATTCATATCAGGATAACCCTGTGCATGTCATTAAGTTCAAATCAATCTGTGATGAATAAGCTTTTTTTTTGGGTTCTAGATCCACAAAGCCATGACCATTCCATTTACAAAATTTTATTAGTAAATCTGCAAAAAATGTAAAATAAATTCCAACTCTTAACAATTGCTATTTTCCTCATATACGCACAATATTTCACTTATTATTATATCCAATTTTTCATCTCTTACATTATCTTAACAAAAAAAAAAGAAGTTATTCCTTATGGATAAATTGTAATACCCCCAGGAATAAATGACTTGGACTAACGTTATTTTCCTTCATTTAACGAGTGTTTTGTGAAATGTTTTGTAACAAGAATAAATTAATGAGATTGTAAGTTAATGCGAGCATATAGAAATGAAAATTATATATACATAAATATGCTGACTTGTAGAATTTCGTCATGAATCCAGTAGCCTTAACCTATATAAACGATATGATAAGCAATATTATCGACCTTTCAATATATTCGATACAATTTAGTGCAGAAAAATAAATTAACATCTGACGTGTAAATATACAATATAATTGTGTAATTATAAAATATGTAATGAGTAAACAGCATAAAACTTTTCATAATATTTTGGTCGTTTAGGTTTTAGTAACGTACCAACGTAACGTACAACTGCAAAGTTTATATAGGGAATAATGCATTAACGAAAACATATCCGTAAACTAATTTCTGAGGTCAAATTAATTGTATTTAAGTAAAACTTCTTATTAGTCTTTTTACAGGAAATTAAAATATTTTTTGGAATCCATCATAGGACCAAAATTCCGAATGTATACAATGCTTACAATATATTAAATATCATCATAATCTCACTTTGTAATTGTATAGAAAGTTCGATTTTTTAATGTGATTTATTTACATAGAATCTTCTCAGTGTGCATCTCTTGTCGTCTGAAGGTCTGTCCGAGTTCTGAATATATTTTATGTAAATCACATTTTGCATTCTTGGAAACCAATGAAAATTTAGGGAAACAGATTTGTGAAAAATTCATAATTAATTTAATGAAATTCTTGCATTTTGTTTTATATTATTAATTGTATTTGAATTTTGACTCTGTTTTTTATAAATTAAAATTAGAAAAATGTAGGTATTTGATTAAAGTAATTTCTGAATTTTATTCACTTAACTTTGCCTTTCACTTTTCATTTTCGTGAATTTCTGGCTTTTTTTAATGCGATTTATTTAAGTAGAATTTTCTCAGAGATATCTCTTGTCGTCTAAAGGTCTGTCCGAGCTCTGAATATATTATATGTTAATCACATTTCGCATTCTTGGAATGCCAGTCCAGTTTCATGCAGTTTTTCCCTTACTTTTGATGGCATTTTTCTAGCGTATAAAAACTCTATCAACAATTGTCACTTGATACAAATGCACTTTATCCGATGTTGAATAGTATCATTGAGTTTACCGTTTGTTATGTTAACTGAATTCAACTATTTAAATTTATTAGTAACGAACAGTGTATATATCAATATTATTTTGATTATCACATAAATCGTTGGATTGTAAATGGAAAACACATGAATTCTGTTTTCTTGGTACATTATCAAATGCCTTTATCTCATATTGTCTCTGTACTTTTCAATCGTTATACGAAGAGCCATTTACTAAATTCAATTGGTTTTATTAGAAATTAATTTTATCACGGATTCTATTGTCTAAAATTCTTTGGAAATATTTTTATGGTGTATGGTGTGATGTTAGTTTTATTCCTCTGTAGTTTAAGCAATTCGATGTATTTTTTTAATTAAAAAAATAAGATGAGATTTGAAAAACAATAACACCAATATATTTCCGAAAGTCTGGATTTCAATTGATATTTTTTTTTAAATAATTAAATTTAATAACAATTTTAAATGTTTAATAATTTTGACATAATCAACGGATTTATTCTAAATTCTTGGGCAAAAAAATTACCAAATCATCATCATGCTTTGACGAAATTGGTGGACTTTTTTTTTAAAATTGGTTAAGTCAAACCTTATTAAAATATTCAACTTTATGCATAACTACCAATTCATGAGTGCACGAGTGCATTCGACTAATGACATTATAATGTAAATAGAATATTCTTTTTAATATAATTTAAAGTTTTAAAATTAAAATTACCATATTAAATTATTCTGGAACACTTAATTCTATCTTAACAATTTTTTTTTTATTCTATGTATACTTTTTAATGAGAATTTAACCCTTCCGTCATTTGTAACAAGAATTTTAAATGGTTAAATTATCAAGAGTCTAACTTTTCCGTACACAAAGGGAACATCAAATTTATTCTTTGCAGAATTTGTCGAAAATATAAATTTGCAGTTAAGGAATATTTTTGCATATTTTCTTATTATATGGGAAAAAAAAAAGAAAATGTTAAACTTTATATAATCCACAATAAACTTTTTATAATACAAATTAGAATAAACAGCAGTTTTTATATGGTTTTGTGGATTGAGGTTACTTAACAGTTGAAAATTATTTTCAGTTTAATTTCTCATTTGAGCTTTAATTTAGATGAAACTTTTGTATATTCGTAATTCGAGTATTATATTTACCAATTGAAAATACTTTCTTTTGTATTCAAATTACTAATTCAATTTAATCCTTATATACAATTCGTAAGACTTTACTTCTCAAATGAAAGTATTCAATTTTTAAGTTCATTAATTTTTTTCTGGCATAACAAAAAAATGTTAGAAAAATGGGCAATATATATTGAATGGTAAATTGTATTAGGTCTCCAGGACGCCCCCTAAATAATCCAATTAAATTAAACCATCTACTACGAATATGAGACAATATTAGTTGTCCGATCCCTAATCATCTCTGATTTTGTTTGATTTTTATATGCGATTTTAATACCTTCTAAATACCTAAATATCCACTTAAAAAATAATAAAACTTGTTGCCATATTTGGAAAAAGATAATGGTACATTAGAAAACAGAGCACTATGTAGGGCAAGCAATAAAGGCCGATTTATTAGAAAAATTTATTATTATTAATATGTTTTAATAAATTTGTTGGGTTATTAGTCTAGATTCTAGAAAACTAATTTTAATATGCCTTAGGCATACGTCCAAATAGTATTCCAATTGCTAGTCATAATTAATAACTTTCATTGCTGATTCATTTTTAGATTGACAAATTAAAGCATTTAATTGCTATAAATGCTGGTGTACGAGTTTTTTTTAAAATATTTTCATAGTTTTACAAATGTAAAAAGACATGAAACTAAAATTTATCGAAGTCTTCCGTTGAACGTCTCTTCGGTAAATTCTAGTTCCCAAATAAAGGGAATTTATTTTCTGGTATATTTTAAAAATAACTTAGAGATGTATGTACGTAATTATTAAAAAAAACAATATTTCAAATATAAGTTAAAATCAATAATTTCGTATATATTGAAATTGTATTTCTATTGCAACATGAAAATATTGATTTTTCTTCCTTACCCATATCATAAATTGAAAAGATAAATACACATTTTACGGCAATAGAATTCATATTTTTATTGAACTTATATAATAATATAATAGATTTGGAAACTTTTTCTGTATACTATACGATTTCGTTTTTCTTCTTATGAAATTGAAAACGTGACTTGATATTCTAAGCGACATTTTACGGTTTCACCTAGTCGACTTTTCTTTTTCACCCAAATTTGAGTCAAAAAAACTTGGGTCTGAAATATACTAAACATTTATTTCTTATTTCCGACAAGAAATAACGAAAAAGAATTTTTCATGAAAATGATGAATTTTTATATTGAGCTAAACCACACTCATAGTTATAATGCTATGAATTTAGGTATATTTAATTGCAAATTTTCAAATAAAACTGTTTAATTTTTTTTAATTTTGTCACAAATTATATTAATTATAAATTATGAGAGAACGTGTAGTTCTATTTATTAAGTTTTTATTTATTAAATTTTAAAATTAAAGTTTAATGCTTTCTGTCTTTATTAAAATTGTAAATTTTTTAATTACATTCAATTTGATAAAAAGCTTAGCTTTTAGAATCCGGTGGTCTTGTGCATATATATTTTAAAAGATTTTCTTTCTTATATATGTGTAAATACTAAATATATCATATCATACGAATACAACCCATTGATGAGGATGATATTAGAAACTACACGTAATACCGACTGTTAAACTAATCTTTGATTAAAAAAAATATACTAAATGTTAACAATGTGGAATTATAGTTCACGAAAATTGCATTTAGATGAAAACTTCTTATAAACATTTATTTTCTAGTTTTAAGTTAAAAAAATGTTTAATAAATTTATTCGATAATAATCTCAATTTTTGTTAAGTATTTAAAGAAGCTGGTGAATGTGGAAAGATATGGAGTGAAGCGAAGGCACTATAACTAGAAATCATTAGCAATCGTTCATACTTAATGCCCACTTAGGATTATAATCTTATAAGTATCACACATTACATTGTACTTAAAAATTGATTATAATTCACATGAACTTAGATGATATTAAATGTATGGAATACCGACTGTACATATAGCCTTTTGTCTGAATTTCATGTATAAGAGTATGGATGATAAAAATCATCAATTTACTAATAATTTGGATTATTCAATAATAAATAACCGGTAAAATGGATGTTTGGTAACAATTAATTAATCTAATTAATTTTGCCTATTCAATCATTCATATTGTTTTAATTAAGTTATTATATTTTATTATAAATTATATATTTGGTAAAATATTCTATGAATAATAATTCGTATA
>JANSTX010053882.1:0-11434 GCA_027564355.1 Penthetria funebris | reverse complement strand
GTTGCGGTGATTTTCATTGGCTCTAGATTTAAAGTAGAATATGTTAGCCGCATATTCTCCTAGAGACCCTCCAATCATGCCTTTTAACGTCAATGCCCAGGACATAATTTTGTATAATTTTCCTTATATTTATAAAATGGTAGGATATAGCTTTGTCTCCAACTATATGGAATCGCACTTGCGTTTAATATCGTAATTAATAAATTTGATAACCATTGATACCTAATTTCACCCGCTCCAAAGATCTGATGCGATGTTATCTTGACCATCATGTTAGTCGGTCCTTTCATCTATCACCAGGATTCATAGTTCGCATTATATTTTAAGTTAATGTCTGTGTATATGACCTTGTGGGTTAAGTTAAATTTAATGATTGTAAATTCATTCGTCGTTGAAGAATATCATTGATACTCGGAAATCCATACTTGTTTTAGAAACATTGTATGCAATTTCTTTCCGTTTTTTTTTTAAAGACATGTTTCTCAATAGAAACTATAAATCTAATAGATAAAAATGATGTGGCGATGTGAAATTTAATTTTTATGTCCCTAAAGCAAACCCTATATTAAGTACAGAACAACAGGAAAATGGGTATATTGCAATCTTATTGCAATATTGGAAAAAAATACAAATATACACTAACATCTGCCGAACTTCTTATATTTTG
Source organism: Penthetria funebris (assembly GCA_027564355.1). Lineage (NCBI taxonomy): Eukaryota > Metazoa > Arthropoda > Insecta > Diptera > Pleciidae > Penthetria > Penthetria funebris. Next base: position 10,767 of record JANSTX010053882.1, on the reverse strand, counting down.
TATAATAACAAGACATTTATTTCTTTCGTAATAGCATTGTTATTCTTCCTTTAAAGAAAATTATAGCAAGACATAATTTATACATTTATTTATAGCACCCAGCTGTCCAAGGTTTTTATAACAATAAAAAATATGGAGTAAAAGTGTAGTTGATTTTACTCTACATGAAATATTCATTGATTATTATATTTTTGACAATATTTCTCATAAAATGTGGGTCTCAAAAATTGAGTGCAGAATATCATTTCACTTAGAGATCATATACTCATTCATGCATAACGAGGGGTTCTTCTTTTAAGAATAATTTTTTGAATAATTTATTAATATCTATAGATGATTGCAATGAATTTGTAGAGGTACGAAAATGCGGTATAATTCTAGCAGTATTTTCAATGCCAGCAATCGATTACTGAAAATTGTTTCAAATATTAATATATATATATATATATACCGGTTGCATAATAGCTATACAAATTGCTTTTTGCACACTAACGTCTATATTGACTGAGTTCGACGTTTCACAATTTATCCGGATGCTTGTGCTAGCATTTATATACTTATATACTATGTCTTTAATAGCATAGATATCAAATAAATTCTGAAGATTTTTGTTGATCTGCTTTGGACGTATCCGAACTGGTTTTCTGAACTAATAATTACTTCGCAAAGGTGTGTGTTTAACTTATTTTCTATGTTCTAAAAGTGTGTGATGTAAGTTTGATTCCACTTTAGTTACAGAAGTAGAATTCTGTATATCTCCTTTATTTTTATAAAATGGTCTCCATAAATTTAACCGTTGATACCCAATTAGGCTTCTTTTTTTTTCTTCGTTCAGAAACTGATTGAAAAATTGCATATATCAATATATCAATTACTTACTTCTCTGTCAACAATCAAAATATTTTCACTCTCATCTTTTATTAATTTTACTGAATGAATGACTTTACCTGCAACAGTTCTTTATGCAGCCGTTTTGTATATCCATAACCAGGACAGACAACTGGTTAATTACAACATGATAAAACGTCTGCCTTTCTGACTTAGCAATAGGAAACGCTATATTTATCGAAAATTTAAGACATTTTTGAAAGTGTTGTGAGAGATGGCGTTAAATTGATTTCCTGTGTCTGTAATACCTCCATGTGGTGGCCACCAGGAACGTAGTTTGATATTAAATCTAAACAGACGCAGCTAAAATTGCAAAGGCGAAAGAGTGTAGTTGGATTCCTTGTTGGAAGTAGCATCATACTCTACCAAGCTAGACAACTGTATGTTTGATTCTCGCACTTATGAAATACTTAATTGCAGGAGAAACGTCAACGAATAAACTCGAAGCAGATTTTGTTTTCCGGCAAACCGAGTCAAATGGACCACTGTATTGGAGTCAGTTTATTGCAAGGCGTAGTCTTGTTCACTCGATGTTGATATCACATCAAACGATCACAACAAGATTCAAGAGTAAATTGTGTAAAAATAGTTCAGATTAGTGATAATACTTGGAATCTAGTTCCAGGCTGGATTGGTGTACATTGCTGCTCAAGCACAACATGCTGCAAATTCAAACAATTGAAGAAAACTTACAGTCTGGCAGGCAAACTAATCAGGCAGTGCATTAAAACTGAACGTCCAATTCAATCTAGTGAAGGTTTGCTCATCTTATATAAGAGTCAGCAAATGGAAAAATGAACCGAGTACTTTCGTTAGCTACTTACGCCCGAAGTTCAGGTTGCTCGATTTGAAAAGAACAGACTGTTTTCTGGGTCTTACCAATATTCTGTCAACTCTTTCAATATCAGCTGTGAGATATATTCTACGATTGCTTATGAGCCTGTATTCACCACGAGGCTAATGACGATGTGAGAGATAATAGCAGTTTGTGTTAAAGTGGTTTAATCGAAAATATATTTTTAAATTATGATGAAGATCAGTGCAATATTTTGAAAATTATCTTGATTTTCGTTTTCTTTTAATGTTTCATCTTTTATGTATGACTCGAATTATTGGAAAATCGATGAGTTAAACGATTGTGATAATGAAAAATGTATGCAAATTTCTTCCTTTAACAATTGAACCTTGTCGTGTCAGTATAATACACAGTACTTTAGAACATTCTCTCAAACTAACATATTTTCACCATTTAAGTTATAGTATTTCTATAACTTTTTACTTGTGAATGTCTAATAATAACCACGTATTTACTACATCCCTCTCCTACATTGCACAGATCTTAATTGCGGTCTACAATCTTTCACTTTTGATAAACATCCAAATTGATCATCAAAAGTGCAATTGAATAGTGAACAATTTTTTGTTTAAAACTTTCTGTTTTACCTGATGAACATTTGCTTTTCAATAAAAATAGCAAAGGAGTCTATTTCTTTTATAATTCTGTTTGGATGAATACTTTGGGTACATTAAAGGTGAAAAGCAATTTACATTTATCACTTTGAATAATTCATCCAGATGAGCCTGATAAATGGGCAATTATATTAGTTGTATCGCATATAATTTCAACAAACAATTATATTTAATTAGAGTCATTTTGATCATATGAGTATATGAGTACTACGAGTATATCAGTTCAATGCAAAACCAATTTTTTTGTAACATTAATATCTTCAGCAGTCCGCGACATTACCACCACATGTCTTGAACATACAAAACTTGTAACGTCTTTACCACCTGGTACCTTTTTTATATATTGTAGTTATTCGTACCCAACATACATATAATAAAATGAATGTATATATTCGAGTACAACAGCATATAAAATATAAGACGAGAAATTAAAAAAAATAAAAGAAAAAAGAAATGTCCTGAAGTTTAAATTAAAGTTTTACCGAACATCTGTCCATACTCTTATTTGAGTATTTTATTATTCTTTGCTCCTTATAGTAAAACACGTTTTTTTCCATTATACGAGTATGTAATTTTTATGAATTGAAAAAAAATAATTCTAATTGGAAGGATATCAACCGTCTTATTAATATTTTTCACCTGTTAGAATTTTGAATTTTTTTTTTTAAATAAAAATAATTATACTTGTATTAATGGTAAAATAAAATTTGAAGAAGTTGTGCAACGAGTACGATCTCCAAAGCATTTTTATACTGTTAGTGTACTTAGTGTTACTAATAAATCACATCATCGAACGATTTCTCAAGCAATCGAATGTCATTCACTTCCTGTTACTAAATAATTTGAATATTTGGGATTTACAACAAGCGGTAAAAGCGGACATGGAAATAAAGAGAGGTGATCGGCAAATGTCAACAAAATTAAAGGTTGGTGTATGAAACCGTTCTTTGATTAACAATGACTTATGATTCTAAAAGTTTGACTTTTTAAAAGAGAACATATGCAAAAATTACATACACCGAGTACGAATATTACGAGATGACTATCCAGAGTAACATTGAAGAATAAAATAACTGTATTAAATGTTGTTTGATAGTGGCACCTATTACCAATATAATCACTCAAAGTAGATTCAGATGGTACACGGTGACGTGATGCGTAGACCGGAAACTCACTACATAAAATTAGCTTTTAATATTGGAAATGATACAAACTGAATTTATTCAACATCACAATTATCACAAATTTACTTTCCAAATTTATTTAAATCTTATTATCTCATAGTATAGATTATTTATTGAAGCTTTCCTTAATAATGGTATGTTAGCTGCAATACCACCGCTTATTTAGTAACGCAATCTGTATTGAGAACATTTTAGTATTTTCTCAATACTTCTTACCACAAATTTCTATACCATTCTCGATCATTTGTGGGGATTTTTCCCAAATTTGTATTTAGTATTTTTGATGTTTTATGTTTGTTGGTCATTGGTAATAGATGGCGTATAGATAGGCGTGTAACAATATTTAATGTATGCTTTATTTTTTATTCCAGAAACAATGTTTATACAAATGAGTCCATCACTTTTAGCAAGTTCATGTATATGTGCGGCAACAAGAGGCATCAATGCACCGTCAGCTAAATTTGCTTTACGAGATGTTTGTAGATTGACACAAGCGGATCCATTAGAAGTTGAAATTACTGTACGAAATATAGAAAATGTTGTAGCTAGAGAAACAGACATTTTGCAAAAACAACATTCAGTTAAAATGCAATACACAACTGTAACTAATAAAATAGACGTTGAAATATGTCAAGCGGATACTCTAAGTGATCAACATCATACTGTATTTTATAGCTAATTTAATTATAAATTTTATTACATTATGCGTTCAATTTTAGGTAATAATAGAGTGATTTGTTTATTTGTAGTAGCTGAATTATATCCGAATTCTTCACAGTTTACGACTACGGACGCAATGAAAATACCATTGTTTATCTAACAAAAATATCGTGTTCAACAGTTCATTGTTAAAACCAATTATACTTCGTCCTTATTTGCATATAACAGGAAAGGAACTCGAGACATACGCGTGAATGACCACTGACTTAACAACTAAATGAACTACAAAATTTCGAGTGTGTTAACACCAAAACAAAGTCATGGATTAAAGTGAGCAATATCGATATGCTTCGAATAAAAACATTATGTCCTATTAGATTTTAGTAAGACTATTCTAATTTATCGATTACGTGTTCAAGACTATGCGGTAGGATCGTGAATTTACATCTTTGGTCATACAAATTTGCCATTAAACATTTTATGGCTAGCTCTAATGTCACGGATTGTTCAATTCATTTCTAAAATTATCACACTATTAATTATAATCGGTACTGTGTATGATCTTGTTTTCAATGTGTATCTACCAATATGTAATATTGTTTGTCGAATGGAATACATCAACGCGATAAAACTTAATCATTGCAAAGAATGTTCCCGATTCATAGATTGTTTTTTTATGGTCGTGTGATCAGCAAAAGCAACACTCGATCTTAGTGAAATAACATTTGTTGACGATCCCGTAAAATTGAATTCGGAAAAAAAATTTAAATTATAACTTATACGTAAGCCACGCATAATGACATGTCTGTAACTGTATAAAGTCAAGTGTCCACTATAGAGTTTTTTCTGTAAAGTGTAGAGACTCTACCTACAGTGTGTACACTATGGAACGTGTCTACCAATCTACCGTACTCTGTAGAGCTGTTGAAGAGCAATTTTAAGTAAAACTCTATAATGCGAAGACGATTTTTTCTTTACTGTAGAAACGTGTGGTAACGTTGATCGGTTTTGATATTTTATTTCATGTTTTCTTTGATGCTGATGCCATTTTTCCCGATAAAATGCAAATTTTATTTAATTAAATTGATTTTATTTTAAGTTTATTAATAATATTATTATTTATTTATATTATTAATATTAATATTATTTTATTTAAAATTGTTTCACATGAAAAAAAAAACACAAAAACATACGTCTACTACTACTGTAGAGAAAAAACTTATCAAACATGTTTAGCAAAGCGTAGAGAAGGTGCTTTGTCATTCACAATTAAAAAAATCGTGTATACACTATAGAGTTTTTTAGTCTAGAGAACTTTCAGAGTATGAGAAAAGAGCTTATGTAGAGCTATACTGAGTGTATACACTTCTCCAAGAGTCATTACGCGTAAATTTTCTCTAACTCTACAAAAAAAACTCTATAGTGGACACGAGGCTTAACAAAAACCAAAATTCTTTCAATTGGATTCGACTGACTCAAAAATCGTTGAAAAAATGCTTCACAAATTTCTGAATGCATGGCATTTGATACTTAACTTATCTGTACTATTTTTCTTTCGAACCAAAGCCTGTTGGATTACAAAATTTATGTTTTGATAACCGATCAAATTCATCTCTTGCAGCCACATGAACATGTGAGTTAAAGTTTCCAACGATTAATCGAGCATGGTGTTATATTTTGTTATATTTTGAATTTGCTTTTTTTTTTTTTTTGGTCTCATGTTGATTACCTTGTTTTCTTCAGTTGTTATTTTTATGTTTCACATAAAAAAATGAACTTTATCTTACAAAATCTCCATTGTTATTATTTTTGCAAATAGCCGACAAACATGACAAAAATGCTACCTATTCATCCGTTATTACACGCCATTACTGATATATAAATTATGATCGAGTTACCAGTGGCACTATAGGAGTTAGAAATGGATTGAGAAACTTGATGATACTCCGCCATTCGATCTGAACACATTTTTTTTCTTGAGCACGTGGAAAATTTATCGTCTGACACCAAATATGTTGATGAGTTATTGTTCACATTTTAATGTTTGTCGGTAACGCGCTATACGAATCCAAATAACAGAATACTTATTAATACCAATTTTAATATTATGAAAAATAAATGTTCACTGTTGAAGTATTGTGAATATCATTTTGTTACTGATGAAGAATATAATTAGCCTTGTTTTAACATTTCATAATTAGATATATAAATTGTTTGTTTGCTGAAAAATTTAATAAATGTTACAAATGTCATAAATATCGAATTAATATTTGTACATTTTAGGCTCGTAAGCAAACCATCGACTGTAGATATGGCTATTTTTAAAACAATGCTTAGATTAAATTTTATTTTGATAAGCAAATCATTGCGATGTTTGACTTCTTATTAATCAAAGATTTTAACCACTTTTTTATTGGAATCTTTGTGGAACATAATGTAATCTAAAAGAACAAGTAATATAATAGTAATTTGATATATTAGTATGCAAACATTGTTGTTTATTTTTATTGAATTGTGATATGAGACAATAACATCGATTTTAGTAATCATAGCTGTAGTTGATGGTTTTATTACGGCTGTTAAGAGAATGTACATTATAAATACAACAAAAAATCTAATGCAAATTATTGCTACTTTGCACACATTTGCAGGTTTCAAAACTGATAATTATTGTTTTTTTCGAAATAAGTATTTATATTAGATGTTTATTAAATGTATGTGCATTTTATATTTAATATTTTATTGTAAAATAATATTAAAAATAGTTATTAATTGTTATTGTTAGTCGAAAACATATTTAGGCTTTATTGCCTGTATTGATAAAACATATACTCATAATGTTTACAAAAAGAAACATTTTAAAATTTCAATATTAATCAATGCTAGTAATTTGAATTAAAAACCTTTTTCAAAATTTAAAAACTGAACAACTAATAATAAAACTCATCGTGTTCTATTTATATTATAAAATTGATGAAGCCTTTAATGTTAAAGACAAACGAATTTAATTTAGCTAATTTATATATTTATATATTTTTAAAATAAATTCAGTAGCCAATTTATAAATACTATTTATTTATTAGTCTTGATTTTAGATTAAAATTTATTATAAAACGAAATCAGTACACATTATAATTTATGTGATATCGAAGTTTATGTAAATTAAATATAAAATATCTACAAATTATTTTCTTAAAAATTAAATTTAGCAGTTATGTTCGATCGTAGAAAATATAATAATATCAGATTTGTCATCAAATTAAATGTTAATAAAAAGTTTTAAACGACACACTTATCATATGTCCTTCGACAATTTGAAAATTCTTTATTTATTCATATCGTAACAACTAAAAAAAAAAACAATATATTAATGGGAAAACCGTTGTAGAAGTATTGAAATACATTTCAAATAGAATTGCCTTGATTTGAATTTCTATTAAACTCTATTAGCAAACGATGTGAGACTATGGATTTAAAGTTCATCTAATATATAAATATATGGTTTTATATGCATTCCAAAGACAACAAAAGTTCTATAAGATACGGAAAATTAAGTTTATACAACAATTGCACAATTTATACACATTTCAACATAATTTTTTACGGTATTATTTATTTTTTAAATGTCTAAATTTTTAATTAATGTAAATTTACGTACGGATGTAGAATGTGAGATAGATATGTAAAATTGCAATTAACGTTATAAACTTATCATATCATGTAATATATTCTAAATTGACACATCTGATCTCATTATATTATCTGTAGTAATGTATACAACACTAGAAGTTTTGTGAGATCTCAATTAGAATAAGTAATGTTAACTGAATATTAAATGTATAGCCCTTGAATGGGGGCAGTAGTATTTATTAAGTTTAATCAATGTTAAATTCTAAGCCACAAAAATCGAAACATGATTGCATGTTTACAAAATATTAAAAAAATCGTATATAAATAACGGTACTTTAATAATTAAATTGTCTAAAGTTACCACACTCAAATATTATGAATGATTTTCGAAATAATTTAATTAAATATAATAGACCATTTTGTCAATTTAACGTTTAATCATTTGTTGATACCTATACTTTTTTATTATAGTAAATGAACGATCTCCTGAGGATTTCAATAATATTATTTTAAGATCCGGTTTATTTATTTTTATTATATCGTATCTTCGAATGGATCTAGAAATGACTAAACGATAAAATGATATATTGTAAATAGGTACAAACTGATCTCAAAAAGTAATTAAACAAATCATTTAGATAACAGGAGAGAAAAGGTCTTTCAATAGGACATAATTACTATGTAGCGACAGCAGAAAACAAGAATTTTCAACAAAATAGTCGTCACTTGTTAATTAGTTGATTTTGAGTTTTTTTTAAATTTTGATCTCTTATTTTTATTTTTATTTAATTTTTAATTATTAATTTATTAAAATGATTATGGATATATTAAATGTAAACAAATTTATAATTAAAAAATATTACTGGTACTACTACTAGGTACTGAAAATTAAATAATGAAAAAAAGTGGGTGGTAAAATATTCAAATTAATGAAGTTTAAATCTCAAAATTAATTTAAGACATGCAACCTTTCTTAATATTTATTCTGAGGTCGAAGACGAAGATTAATGTTAAGTAGATTAATTTAATGTAACAACCCACAATTAATGAATTTGTGTACTATGCAATGTGAAAAAAATTGAATTTAAAAATAAAATTAAACAACAATGTGTTAATTACGTCAAAATTAGTTATCAAAATCATTAAAATCAATTTTATATAAGCATTTGACTTAGCAAAAATATTGGGATAGAAATTTCTTAAACGTTTTTGAATTATTTCAAGAATTTGTCATTGTGGTAATTAATTCAATTCCAAAATATTCAGATTTTATCCAAATTCAAAGTATAAATATTATGTAATTTTCTTTGTTCAGAATATTTTTTTTTATAATATTATCGATTAAAAAGCAACAAATACTTAATTAATTTTATTTTAAGTATTAGTATCAATTTTAAAACTATTTTATTGAATTATCTACTTTTTGATTTGTTTTAGATATTTTTATTTGATTGTTAATCTAGTCTTAATGATTGTTTTTCATTCTTTTTACACCATTATATTATGTTAGTCGAAATCTACATTTTTTTTAAATAAATAAGTTTAATTTTAGTTTATAATATTTTTTACTTTATGTACATTTTGATGATATGAAAATAAATGACTATTTATCAGTATCACTTCTTTGTAAATATCTACAAACAGTACAAACAATATTGTTATTTAACGTTAGTTCAAAATCATGTTTAAAAAGTAAACGAAATTTGTACAACAAAGAATTTAATTTTAAATTTACAGGAGTGCGTTTCTAAATTTACTATAGTTAACTATTTATTACTAAATTATACTATTTGTCTCAAATCGCCGTATTAAGTTTGTCGTCAAAGTTAATTTTTTTCAACCCCTATTCTAGACTTGAGTTAGTTGAAAAAGAAAGTTAAGCTGTCAACTAACATAATCAACAAACGACGCTGATTTAAAAGTCTTTATTTACTTGTTTTTTTTTTTTTAATTTTTATAATTATTTGATTTATTTAAATGGAATGTAAATTAAACGTTTTGTTCTTAGCAACTGAGACACATTTAAGGTAGCAATGATAATTTTTTTTCGGTTCATTTTATTAAATATTAATAATTAAAAAGTTTTTGGTTATAAATATCTTAATACCTTTCAATAAATGTTTTGACAAACTTACTTGCAACTTTAACTGAGGTCGTTTTATCACAAATCGTTAAAGTAAAGTTTTTATGATAAATATGAGACAATATTATTAACTATGACAGTTTTACTTCCCTATATAGTAAATTCAAAAACGCGGCGCATCTCATCAAACCCAGGTAATTATTGTATACGTAGTGAAGGACTGTAGAAAAGCTGGAGAATAATTGGGGTTAAAACTGCGGATAAAGAAACTAAAACGAATTTAATGACTATAAGAATAAAACTGAAATACAAGAAAAGCAGGATCAATACTGATATTGAAGATAATTCAAATAATTTCATTGAAGGAGTATGACCAAAACAGAGATGAATATCTGGTTCGTAACCAATCAATGATATTTATGTTAAAAAATGTAAAAAAAAACAAAAATGGAAAAAATTGTGATTTAGGCTCACTACTGCTGATACATCATCATTATGTCCGCCTTACTTCACGCAGTTGCACTCCATTTCCTTCCAGTGCTACTAGCCTTTTTAACGACGGTTCTTCGCCACATTGTTTTGTTTGATATTGTATTTAACTAGAAAATAACAATAATACCGACAAACAATTTGTTTTAAAAATGCCCCACTTTAGTTTTTTTGTAACATCCAGAACTTTACATGTGTTTCACCAACACTATTAATTGTCAAGAAACTTCTTAAATATTGGCAGTTCTCTACTCCATCAATTTCTTCGCCGTTTACTATAAGCATAAATATTCTTCTTCTTCTTCTTCTTCTTCCTTGCCTTTTTCCTTATTCAGGGTCGGCCCTCCTACTTCTCAATCTATT
>JANSTX010053871.1:0-11435 GCA_027564355.1 Penthetria funebris | reverse complement strand
TGAAAGGCGTTGGTTGCTTAAAACAGCAGGACGGTGGACATGGAAGTCGTAATCCGCTAAGGAGTGTGTAACAACCCGTAATTTTCAGTAATATTATTATAATAGGTTGCATATATTCATACTCATATATTAAATATATATACACTTCGTAAAAAAATTACGATTAAATAATAGGGGAAATAGGTTATAATATTTACCCATATTTAATGATAAAATTTAAGGTTCCTTATTGAAGGTGTGCGTCGATTAATTATAACATACATGTTATTGTTTATTTTTCTTATACATGGTCCTTCGAGTCGAAGGACCATGTGTGTCTTCAATATATAATTTAAATAAATTTATTATTTATTGATAAAGCATTAAATTATTTTATGAATATTACTGACGAGCTAGCTTTTGCACTATATTATTCATTAATTATTTAAATGAAGATAATACAATATTTAATTATCAAATGAAAATATATTTTGAAAACATAAATATTCCGCTTCGTAAATACACTACATATAACTTAATGTGTAAATTCTTGCACATAACTAGATTATAGTACAATATAGAACAGTTGTGAAGTTAGTTATGGGGGACTATATAGCAAAAGAGAACTGGAAAGAAAATTTATTGCTAACATTCAGAAACTTTGTACACAAAAAAAAAGGAACGAAACTTTGATAGAAACAAGTACTTACGAGTATAATGTTTAAATGCTAGAAATATATGACAAATTAAATTATTTTTCCCTTGAGCAAAACTTACAGAAATTATACTTGCCTTTATAATAAACATATAATATTGTTATGATATGACAATTTGTGAAAACTTTTAATGATACATAAGGATTAAATTAGTTGCCTGATACTATATTTTAAAAAATACTGTTTTATACATTAATGTAAAGCATTAATTACCTGACTTATTGACTTTACGGTAGAAAACGATGGACTATATCTGCTTCAGGATAAAAATGATATTTTCATATAACCTAAAGCAAAACAAATGCAAAACTATTCTACATTATTATTTGTACCCTCGTAATTCACTAACCTTGGCACAATAATATATCCTCTAATTGACAATTTTTCCTTCAGTAGTGTAAATATGTGTTCTCACGCTAATTAGTTACAGGGTTTCACGTTAAAACTTACGGTAACAGTTTGACGTGGATATTATGGAATTTAATGTACATGCAAAAAAAAAATCTATTTTCATTTTTATGCACACACACACTTGGAATGAGTTTCCACGTAATTCTACTTTTCAATCAATTTAATTATAGACATAGACAATAAAAGATGTTCCAAATTCGAAAACAAAATAAAATATTCAAATTCTATGAGTTCAACAAAGCAATTAATTATTCATATTTGCAACAAACATAAAAAGGAAAAGAAATCAAATTACATTTTTAATATGAAAAGTGCATTTTATACTTGCAGTGTGAAAGAAAAACAAATTTCCATTTTCCATTAAAACAATTAAATAATATCTAATAATGCTCGTAAATTTTTAATTTCATATATAATGGTAAAGTTAGCGGCGCCTAAATGACTCGTCCAAGTGACTCGTCCATTTGACTGTACTTTATTGGACATAGTTTTTCATGAAAATAAATATTTGCTAAATTATTTAAAAAGAGACATTGAAACTATAAATACTTGTAATTTACTGATAGCAAATTTTATTTTAATTAAAATCAATTGGAAAATTATTTGTGGTTTTCGAAATTTATAAAATTCCTTTGAAAAATTTTCATTTTCAAATATGAGCGTAAATATTAAAATTTCCCAATGAACTTTTTAATGTGTTTTCTTGTTCCTTTTTTTTTCTTGTCTTTTCTTTTTTTGAGTAAAATTTTAATTATAAAAATTAAATTATGGAAATTTTTTCTTAAATTTTCCAAATTTTCGTTCTTTTTTCTTTTTTTATTTTGAAAGTGACATTTGCGTACATAACACACTAAACAACTAATAAATTCAGCTCACATTAAGCACAAGGAATGATTATTCGCATAATAATAAATTCTATTTTCCATCATCATTTTCCAGTATCATTGAAAACCATCATTATTATCACCATTTTCTCTTAAATACCCCCATAATCATAAGCAGCATCCTTATCATTATTATCATCATCATCATCATCAACATCATCATCCTCATCATCTATAGAAAAAGAATTAAATTAGCATTTTTGTCATTACTTAAAATGATGGGAAAGAATGATGAAAATATGCGCTGGATATAAATTGGAGATGAAAAAAAAAAGAAAAAGAAAAGAAAATAAGGAAAATACTCACACCGACCGACAATGGAGTGTGCTGATAAATAATTTTGTGCTTTTCGTATTTTTTTTTTTCTTTTGCATTTATATTGGAAAGTAAATTCCTATTCGTAAATTAACACATCCCTTTTTTTTATCCCATTTCTGTAAATCCTTATTGGATTCTTGACTTGAATCTCAATCAGCATAGTATTATCAAAAGTCATGACATTTTCTTATATGCTTGTCGGTTGAGTTAAAGTTATGGTTGGTTATATACTCGTATTCTGTTACTTCCACTGCTGTTTTTATTTTTGTCACTAAACTCTTATACGAGTATAGTTAAAAGTTTTACTTTACCTTTTTCTTTTATGTATTTTTTTTTTTGTTTTTAGTTGTTTCTAATGAAAATTCTTTTTATTATTCATTAAATTAAGAAAGATAATCAAAATGGAAAATAATTAAATTATTCAATTAATGGAAAAATCTCAGGATAACGTAGACGTGAGTTAATATTTGTAAGTACAAAAAGAAAATGTAAGAAAAAAACCTCTTTTAATTCACTTAACATTTCAATTAATTTGTGAAAAAAAAAAGCATACTAAAAGAAAAATGGGATTCTTAAGTTTTACAGTTTTAGAATGAGAATTATAATTTCACTTCTTCGATAAGTTATTAATTTTAATAATTCATAGGCTGTTACATTTATTGAATGTTTCGCCAGTAAGAAAAAAAAAACTAAACTTAATATACCCTATTTTATATGGTGAAATTTTTAATCCAGAAAGTCAAATAGTCCTGAGAAGCAGATGTAAACGATATCGTTTTGGAGGCCTTCAAGATGAATTACTCTTTTGTGTACTTTTCGTCCTTAAAACAATTTAACATTTGATGGCATAACCACTTTATACAGAAAGTATACATTTTGTATTGGATATTTTTATCTGACATAAAGTTTTCTTCTAAATCCCTAAATGGATGCAATGTAATAAAAATTGTACCAACTATTACGACTATGGTCTATTAGAAATTGCTATTGATTTGATTCTGTTTGCAATAAACTGCGTTGATTTCTGATCGCTACTATGAGAAACTTCCGTAAATACAGTAAATGTATTAGACTTCATAAAGCAGAGAAGTATATCTATTCCCGCATTATCATTCATCTATTAATATTGACCTTATGTACAGAATGAAAGTGGTTTTCTTATTGACCGTAATATTATTATTAAATGGGTGTTTATTTTTTTGGTACTGTATCATTTTTATAAATAACTGTGAATATTATGTGGTAGGATTATGTAAACCCTTTAAAACCCTGCAAAGGTCACATAATATTTTGCTAATTCAAATTTTTCTCAAAGTAGCTTAGGTTGAATCTTTGTCAAAATTTTATATTTTGTACGTTTAAATAAAAATTATAAACAATTGATTAGGGATAAAAGCAATTAGAAAATTTAATCTAATTTTATTGAAATATATATATATATATATATACTTGTATATATAGTAGACTAGTAACTGTTCTAAGAACTTTATTTTTTATTATAAAAAACGATTTATCTAAACTAAGAAATTAAACAACAAATGGAAATAAACGAAATTACAAAAAAAAACAAAAAGTAAAAACCCAAAATAAATATATACAATTACACATTTAACAAAATTACAAAACTTAACTATAACATTGCCATAAAATACTTTAGCTGCCAACATACATTCCATATAATCCGCTCAGTATAAACTTCCTGGCAAATAGGATATTTCCAACTGTGGTAACCTACAAGCAACTTTGCTAAGGAAATTACATCAAATGATATCTTGCTGTTATCTATCTCAAAGTACTTGTACTTATTATATACATGAAGCAGTTCTCGTATTCTTATTTATATACATATTTTATCAATATACGGTTATATATATTTGTTCATCGTTTGTACACATTTTCCTATATACAGAACATAACTGAAAATGTATCCTGAAGAAAATCTTTTAAACTAAATTTTAAGTTGTGAAATTTCCATTTTTTTTGTCCTATTATCACATCCTTTTCAAGAGCTTTGCATTTTATTTCGATACATAAACTATACGAAAATAGTTCTTTTTCTGATTCAAATAAAAAAAGTAAAAAAAAAACTTATTGTTTTATAACTGAAAATATAAATCTTCAATTCTTTCCATATCCTTAATAAATTTTCCTCCTAAGTTTTGTCTTTATTGTACAATTTTCTTTATTTTAGCCACAACTAAAAGAAGTCATTCAAATGGTTGTTACTGTTGTAAAACTTTTTTGTAATAAGAATGCACTAAAATAATTAGTATATTATTATCTATGTGGAAAAAATGCAATTAAATAATTAAAATAACTACAACTACGAGTACTGTATTGTGTAAGTAGTACAGTACAATTTGTGTGAAAATAAAATAATTTGTATTAATGAAAATGTTTTGAAAAGTTTACCAAAGGGATAAAGAGAAACTTTTTTGAAACCAGTCACTTATTTTTAATACTATAATATTATTATTATTGCTTGAATGTCTTTTTGGGCATATTTAATGATTTTTATGCAGGAAAACTGAAATTAATTTGATCTTTTGTTTTGTGCAAACAAACTGGAAATTTATAGTATTTTTAATTGAAATTTATTTATTATTTAAATTAATTAGTTATGCAAAGGTTTCTTTAAAAAAAAAAAAACTTTCTTTTCTTATTCGCACAGTACAGAAAAATTATAATTTTATTAAAAGAAAATGTATGAGTACTTGGAAAATGTTTCCATTTAATAATATTATTAATTATATACATGAAAACTTTATGATTAAAAAAAAACTGAATTGAATTCATGTGGTCTAATATGTTGATTAATTTTACTAATTATAAATAATTATGATTATCTAGTAATATGTTGCATTCCTTAACAATTCAATCCGTAATAAACAAAAAAAAAGGAACAAACAACATACAACAAACATCTACATGTAATGCATACAATTTATAAAAGAAAAGCATATGCATTTTAAAGTTTATTCTAAACATTTTTCCAACACATGAAATTTCTGCTTTCAAATGTCACAATATAATTAACAGGGATAGAAGCTTATTAGATCTACCGCCCTTTATTAGTAGAATGCAAAATTATAGAATGAATGAAAAAAAAAAAAAAAAAAAACATATAAAAGTTTCGGTAACCCTTTTAAATTGTATTCAGGTTATTAAAAGAATAAACAAAAATGTTCATTGTAATTTCTTCAATAAAGACAAACAACCACTGAAAACACACCAGCCTGTGAGTATTTTATAATTTAAAGAGCTAACTATATAACTATACACAAAACGCAACAACTTGTTGAACACTTTCGGAAAAGCTTTTTGATTGTTAGCTAAGTGGTTGATGAGGTACACCCCCGACTGGGTTATTATACACACGGTTACTGATTCAATCTAAAGTTATGTATTATGAATGCAATATATATGATGGTGATGATGATGATGACGTTGACGAAGTTAAAGATGATAGGAGATGATGATGATGATGAGAATGCTAATGCTACAGTTGCTGATGATGTTGTATTAAAGTAATATAAATTTAAGAATTTTTCTCATGCAATTATGTAAATTAATATGCAAAAAGTGTTTAAAAAAATATATTATTCCTTATAATATTATGTTTATGAAATGCGAATGAATGAAAATGGTGTTTTCTACCAATTTTAAAAGTTTTTTTTTTTTTTTTTTTATTTAATTACAGTTTTCTTTAACTATTTCCATGTAATTTTTTTTTTCTTTTAATGCAATGTGTATTTCTTAATCTATTTAAAATTGAATAGCTTCTGTTGGGGTAGTACAGTTTTTTTTTTTTTCTTTTCTTCTTTCTTTATAAATACCATAAAAAAAAGTTCATAGTTTTTATCGCTAATTGTTGGTTCACTATTCCACAATGAAGTTCTCTATCCTTCTGTTTTTCATTTATGTATGAATAGGTATATGAAGTCATATAGATATAGACAGATACTCGATTATATGGTTGATTATATATATAAATACTGTAAAGACCTATTGCATATCTAAACTCGTACATTGTCTATTGTGGTTATGTTTAACCAGAAAAGACAAAAGAAACTTTATAATTCAAAAGAAATTCTGACTATTTTCTCTCGACTAAATGACTTATAAAATGTTTTCCACTGTTTATTTTCTTCGTCATCATTTTCTATGGTATTTTCTATATTATATACTTTATAGTTTTCCCATTGTTTTCCAACTTTTATAAAATATATACTTAAGAGCATTATATATCTGTTTAATGTCTATAGACATTATCTTATACAATATTTCTTATTGCAGTTCAGTGCAGTTTTATAGAGAGTGTAATTTGTTAAATATATAGAATTTATTTTATCTTGAAAATAATTTATTATGTATGTAATTAAATGCAATTAAATAATGTATGATATGATTAAGAAAAATTAATAATCGCTTTTATAATTAGAACTAACATATGGGCTATAATTGAAGGTGCTGTACCTAATATTTCATGGTAAAAAATTAATAACATTTTATGTAATCTATAATTATCAACAGATTGCAAAAAAAAAATGTATATTTCCTATTTCTTTACAAAAATATTCAGAATCCAATATATTTTATTAATATATATAATAATATAATAATGTTATAAGTAAAGAAAATATTCAGAAAAGGTACGGATATATTTTGATTCAATTATACATAAAAACTAAATAATAATACAACATTCAAATAGTATATTTTCAATAGAATAAAACATCTCTTCCGTCAGTTTAAGAAGCAAAAAAAAAAAACAAATACTAAACCAACAGAAAAGATGATGAAAAACTTATGGACCAGAAATAAAACAAAACAAAACTATAAAAAAAACAATATAAAAAACAAACCAGGTCAATATTTAAATTGGTAAATCCTTTATGTAAACTAAAGGAATCGTGTGTACTAAGACAGGAGACAACGGTAACAACAAAACAACCTATAAAAGTAAATACTATACAAAAAAAAAAAAAAAAAACTTTACCAACAATAAAAATTTAGAGAGGGTGACTGTTTCCGGTCAGTTGGACTATTGAAGCATTAATCTTTTGAGATACTTTTTCCTTTATTTTTTTCCATTTTATGTGTTTATGTGTTTATATATAAGTAAATATCTTATGACAAAAGGAATTACAGGATTTTTTTATCCTTTACTTTTTGTGATAATATATACTTACAGTGATTGAAAAGAAATATAGGCTATTTAAAAATTAAAAAGATATTTAACATTAAATATCAAGCGTTTATTGTCCGTTAGATAATTTTTTAAAAATTTATTTACAATATCCACGTATGTTACCGCAGGCAGTATGTAAATCATATAAACAAACAACAGATTAAATTCTAACAACATATTGCACAACATGGGCAATGACAATTGATAAGAACTGATTAAAAAAAAATCAAATTGTATAGACTTAAATTGTTCCAAGAAATAATACAATAAATTAAAAATCTCTTACCATGATAAGAAGACACATTGTATTATTTAAATATTTTTAATGGTGCATTCTTAATCAACAGTTCAGAATAGCTCTGAATATACGTTGCATATAGTATTTGCGAGATGTTCTAAATAAGGAAGTTATACAACTTATTTCATATTCCCTTAATTATTAGTCGTTAATTACTAGTTGTCTTTAAGGTAGTGCTTCCATACGTACACTATTGAGTTATGTATATTCTAAAAAAAAAATTAGAGATGATTATGAGTTATAGGGCAGAGAAAGAAAACATTAGAAATAATTTTAAATTTATTAATTATTTTAATTGATAAACATATACACTATGCTTTCATTTTATTTGAGAACTTGTATTCGTCGAGCTCTCTACTCGTCCTCCATCCTTTAATATACATTAAAATTGCATAATTTTTGCTTTTCTCAGCAAAATGAAACTCTATTTTATTTTATATAAACGAATTGGGCAACTTAAAGCAATAAAATAAAAGATGAATATTTCCTTTTTTTTTTTTCAGTGAAGGGAGGGTAGGTTTTTTTATTGCTTTGTGCTCATGAAGAAATTGAAATTTAAAAATGCAGTTCTTTTGGAAAATTTTATCTATATTTTCCTTTTTTCTTTTTTTTTTGTTTTATTTATTTATAGGTGCAATTGTATTCTTTTCTGTAATATTGAGGGTTGATTCTTCTCCTATGAATTTTCTTCTTGGATTGTTTTGCTTTTTTTTTATTATTTGTATGTAGCTCTTCCATAACGTTATTCAATTTTATTTTTTTTTTGCAGTGGAATCATAAATAATATTGAATATGCTACCATTTCTGGGTTCTTTCCCAGTTTTCCTTTTCCTTTTTTTTTTATTTTTTTATTTTCTGTATTTATATGTATGGTGTATGGCAGAGTACACATAGACAAAATTAATATGGCTCACGTTTTTCCATAGAACAAAAGAA
Organism: Penthetria funebris; assembly: GCA_027564355.1. Classification (NCBI taxonomy): domain Eukaryota; kingdom Metazoa; phylum Arthropoda; class Insecta; order Diptera; family Pleciidae; genus Penthetria; species Penthetria funebris. The sequence goes on along the minus strand of JANSTX010053871.1, from coordinate 2,702 downwards.
AAATCTAATTAATGAATCGTCAGAAAATCTTTCTCTGCAAGAGTATGTGCCATGAATTTGAAATTATATTATTTTATGAACAACGAGATGTTCATCTTATTTCTGTGGATGGGAAAATTATAGATAGATGGATAGATAGATGTGCCTACATATGTTAAATTCTGTGTAAAGAATATCATATGTGATAATAATATATGTGTTTATGTTATATATGTTATTAATGTTTCAAATTAATACTTGAATTGTATTTTAATAATATGTTTTATTATCCTGCTAGACTATTTGTGTTGAATTCAGGATTTTGGACAAATTGATCATTAAAACAGTAGAATATAAGGATATGAAGAGGAATTGGAGAAATTGATTGTACTAAATTTTACGATTGAACACTGAACATAAATAATAAGGGTATTATTGGTTAGTGGGGAAACAATAAAATCCATAATATTATTGTGATTAACACTTTATTATGATATAGAAATGTGACTTAAGAGTTTTGAGCCTGGCTGTAATCCATTTTTGGTTATATGATTTAACTATTATGCTTAAATAATATAAGTCTTTTGAGAATTAGTTTTAAATGTATTAAATTACCATCTTAATTTTGTAAAAATATTAATTAGATATAATTAATCATAATATAATTAATTCTGAATTATATTATAATATTTAAATGAACTGTTCTGTCCTCATAATTTTCAGTTAGCTAAAACTAAATTGTAAGTTCTTGGTATATTGGGCATTCAATAAAAAAGTAGATTCAGTAATATATTCACATTATTGTTCAGAATCGTTATATGTATTGAAATTCTATTCTTTAATTCTGTTTGAGAATGTGTAATTTAATTTATAATTTGTCTTTTGTATTCAATCACTAGCCTAATAAATATTCATTAATTTTCTGTCCCCAATAGAGCATTCATATGACATGTTTCTGATAGCATATAGAAATTTAGTAACACCTAATTGGTTATTTACTTAAATTTATATATTTTTGTAAAATTTGACATATTGAAACTTAACAGAATCAACGTATATAGATGAATATATATTTGTAAAGGATGAATAAAATTTAATCATATATTCCATTCACATTCATATATCTAGAAATTATGTATTCAAAATACGAATAGTTATTAACATAGTAATATAATAATACTTGTAATACAATGTTACAATATAGAAAGTTTTTTTTTTTTTTTTGATCCCATGGGCTATGGCTACAATATATTCTGTTGTAAGACTATCGATGAAACCAACATTTCATCATCATCCACTATACACTTATTCAAATTATACAATACCATTCATCTTTTCATATTTCTAATACTATTAGTTAGATTTTAGTAATGCAAAACATGAAAATTAATTTATAATAATATATACCTACTACTATTATATATACTTGTATCTACTAAAATATTATACACAAATTAGTTAAATTTAGAATTTATTATATAGCAACAAAACAGTCTTTATTTCATTTGTATTTTGAATAAAGGATATTGTTACAAATTTTACGTATTCGAATTAGTATCTTTTTTAAAATATACGAATATATTGCTATGAAAGACGTGCATAGAATCTCGATAAATGGATTGAATTTTAAGTTAATAAAATATGTTATAATACATAAATAACATTCTGATATCCTTTATATCCTATAATAATAATATATCAATTGATTATTAAATATTATGTATTGGAAATATAAAATTTATAGTGGTGAAACTTATTGAAAAGTAAACATTTGACTTAATTATATTTTAGTTTTTTATATATTATTTTTTGATTATTTAGACTTTGATTTGCTGTCCTTGTAAACTATAGGTGAATCAATATGTCACTAAAAAAACCTTAATTACTGAAGCATCTAACATTCACTTGAAATACCAAATTATGTTCAACTAAAACTAGATAATCAACGGCTCATTAGAATTATCTTATAAAAATATGATAATTCTATTATTTTTATAATTATTCCATTATTCTAAATTATATTAAATGAAGTTCTATAATTTTCGATAAAAATTATTCTCTCCACTAAAAAAGCACATATAATAATTATAATAATAATTATTATTATTTCTATAACAAGAAATCTATTTAGTACTCTTTGCATAGTCTATTAAAAAACTTATAATAAAAAATCAGAAAATTCTCTCTTATAAGCGTATAGACGTGAGATGACCTATCCCATTTATATATGTTCCTACTTTTTATTTTGTGAAAATTTCGACAATACTTATATAGGTATAACAAATGAAAATAATTATGGTTATATAGAATTTAAGGATACGAGTATATGTATATGCAATATATCGATAATGGTTATTCTTAATAAATTGTTTTGTTTTATTTTTTATCATACAATAAAATAAACAAGGACATTTCATGTATATCGGTATAGAGTTCAAAAATGTACGACGACCAGGAATAGTACTCATGCAGTAAATATTTTAAAAACGTTTGTCACGTTTCAAATAAATGGTGTCCATTTTTATAATGTAATACGAGTATAGCTTTGTATAGTGAAGAAAAATGCAATCATTTGAAATATCGATATATCATTTGAAATTTTCGTAACAGAACTGGAACTGAATCTCAATTTTTTCTCAGAATATGCAATGTTGGTAAAAAATTTTATAAAAATTTGTTAGACGAGTTTTCTTGCATTATAAAATATTACTTTCATAAATTAT